>JAKSZP010008117.1:0-131700 GCA_022478985.1 Massospora cicadina | reverse complement strand
GTATCTCCAATTTTGCCCAACTCCCTAAAGCCTGCATTCAAGCTGAACTTCACATAGCGGAATTCATTGTAGCAGTCTACCACACTAATCTTGATGAGGAGGTGGAGAACTCATACTACACTGCCATCCACCCACACTACGCTGATGCCCCAATACCCTGGCTCTCCACTTTAGTCCATCTCTCCAACTAACCTGACATAGTTGTGGTTTACTCATCTGTAGACAAACTGCCCAACACCACCTCACCCTCAGCCATGGTGAGTTAGCAGTTTCCGCTCCCTTCCTGGTTTTTTGTTTTTGTGTCTTCCCAGTCATTCTTTCAATAGGGTTATTTTATTTAATCTTGTTTTTGAGTTTTGGTACTGCTCATCCCCTAGTCAGAATACCTTGAATAAATCAAAAATTTTGGTGAAAAAAAACCTCCTTCAAAAAAAGGACTAAAAATGTGATAAACAAAAAATTATGAATACTCAATAAAACCCTCTTTGAAGTTAGCACCATATTTAAACTAACTTATGGTAGCCGTTTATAATATATATATACTCAAAACTTTATACTAAGTTGCTTATAGTTTACACTTAAACCTAATCTAATATAAGCTCTAATTTGTATTTGTGAGCAAAATTATATAAGTCAGGTTAGAATATAGTGCCAACTTCAAAAAGGGTTTTATTGAGTATTCATAATTTTTTGATTATTACATGCTTTTTTATGCTTTTTTGAAGGAGATTCTTTTTTCTCAAAAAAATTGAAGCCACTTCTTTTTTCCAAAAATATTTAATGCCAGTCCTTTTTCCTAAAACTTTTTTTACTACATTTTTAAAGGTTTTTTTTATTTTTAATTTCATAATAAAATTACTATCTCTATATAATTTGTTTGAACCCTCCCTATTTATATAAAATAGAAATTATTGTATATATTATATAGTATCTCATTTACAAATATAATGATAACTTATTCTTTTGAAATTATTTATTCAAGTTAAGCTGACAAGGGGACAGACATTACCAAAAGAGAGAAAGAAAGGGAACATTGATATAAATCATGAGCAAGGTCAACTCCATCAAAGAAAGTTTTACTACCTCCAGAGTGGGACTCAGACTTTTCTGGTTTCATCATGGGTAAGGTTTTTGTGTTTTTAGACCTGCTAACTGCCAATAGTTTCCATTTGGCTGGCACCCCAATCAATGTGCAAAAGAGTGGGAATCAAACCTGCAACATTCAGGTTAATAGCTGTATGCCCTTATGACTTACCCTGGAACCCTCATTCTTTTGAATTTAATTTAGTATTAATTTGTCAATCTATGCTAAATTTAATTATTGACATCTACAATAATTCATTTTGTTAAGTTTAGCATATTTTATTGGTCAAATTATGCTAAAATGATAGGCATCTATAATGATTTAAGCTCAACACTATAATCTTATACTTGGCTAGATTTTGAACATCCCCCAACCATAAGAAATATATCATGTCAAAAACTGATTCAAAGTCATAAATTTGCCAATGATGGAATTAAGTTTATCTGGTGATATATTAGTCCCACAAATGAAATCCTTCACTTCTAGTACGTTTTAATAAGCATACTAAATTACTGGTCAGATACTATACTAATTCTTACTGTAAGGAGAGTGTCTATAGCTCTCCTGTTCCCAGCGTGGTAGTGCTCAGTGCACAAGGCCAAATCCAGGGAACTAGCTGTTAGTACAAAAGTTATTAGAGCCCATCAGAGGGTGCTGGAGCAATAACAACAAAAGCAGAGAATTGCGATTTTTATAATTAATTAAACCACCAAAAACGACGTGGTGCACAAAGAGGAAGGGGGTAAGTGACCTAGGTTGGAGGGAACCTGGGCGAACCAAGTGTGCACTAGGGGATAGCTTGATTGTGTTCAGAATGGCAAGGTTAACGGAGCGTGAGACCTCCTCAAAGAGGTTTGAGCACAGGATTGTTAAAAAGATCATAAATAAAACGTAAAACAGGAAAATGTTTATTGGAAAGTTGATTAACAAGGAGTGTTGATAAATGGAAAAAGAATTAAACAAGGTCAGGGAAATACAGAGTTCGCTGAAGTGGGCCCAAGCACTGACCCACCAATAGGCAAACACTGGCATCCAAACTGGTTGAATACGCTGAAACTGACTTCACTTGTTAATTAAATGAAGTTGGATCTGACCCAAACGCGTTGTTTTGTAAATGGAATGGGTTTTGAAACCCCGTTCCTCAACTAGCCAAATATAATTGTCTGCATTAGTTAAATAAACTGTCCGTTTTAACGCCTGAGATGATGCAAGGGGCTGGGCATTTAGCACCTCACTAGTACAAGCATGGGCATATTTAGCCTGTACTCAGCGTTAGTCTAGTGCATGCCTGAGTTCAGGGAGGGCCTGGAGCTTCACCTTCTGGGCCTTCTGACGCCCATCCTTATCCTTAGGGTTGGTCCCCACTATGATGTCATTAACCATGACATTACCCTCTCCTCCCAATGAGGCTCAACCCCCCTCCAGGGACTTGTGCAAGGAAAAGTTCTTGTGGGCTGGGGCCAACTTCATGGCGGCAACGGTCAGTTTGGATGGAGATCCAGCAGCCTGGGGGAAACTCTGGTGAAAGGCTTCAATCAGATCTTGAGCATGCACACAGTTGCATGCTGGAACCCAACTGTTCTCTGCAGGGTCAAAACCCATCCAGGATACCAGGTACTCAAGTCCTCTTTTAACGCAATGGGAGGAGACTATATCTTCCACCTCCCACTCTGGCGCCCCATTCATGAGATAGGCCTCAGGAGTCTCTGGTGGGGGGCCCTCAAACAACATCAGTGTGCTCTCATGAAACACAAAGAATATCTGAAATGAAGGGGAAAGGTCTAGCTGGTATGAGGCATGGCCCACCTTTTTAACAACGCGGTAAGGGCCAATCCTCTTTGGTCCCAGCTCCTTGCATGGTGCTTGATAGGGATGTTATGAGCATCAAGCATCATGAGATCCCCTTCTTTGTATGCAGGATTCACTCAGCACTTCCCATCAGCGTTCTCCTTATACACTTGCATTGCCGCATTCAAGCTTGTGGAAACCCCCTGGTGGACCTTCTTGATTGTCTTACAAAAGTCCACCTCAGCTTTAACCTTAGACCCACAGCTGGGCTCCATGTTAAAGGCGGGGCTAAAGCCATGGCTGGCGAAAAAAAGGGCAACAATTGATCAAAGAATGCAGCATGTTGTTGTAACTAAAATGGGCTATAGGAAGGTGAGAAGCCCAATCTGCATGATCCGCGGCAGTGTATCACCACAGGAACTGCTCTAAGCACTGTTTCACTCACTCAGTCTGCTCATCTGATTGAGGGTGATGGGAAGTCGAATGGCAGGAGCGAATCTGAAGAGTCTTACATAACTCTTCCCATAAGATGGAGGAAAATTGTTGTCCCCAGTCAATGATAATCTCTTGGGAACCCCATGGAGCGCAAACACATGTGTGACGAAGAGCCTAGCCATCTCAGCCGCGATTATTGTAGTTCTGCAAGGAATGAAGTGGGCGAACTTTGTAAAACGGTTCACCACCACCATGATGGCATCATAACCATCAGAGACAGGTAGTTCTTATAATGAAAACAACCAAGAGGGAAGTCCGGGGACCATCAGCCTTTTAGTCTGGTACCAACAACCCCTCTAGAGGTTAATGATTGGGTTTCATCTGGTTGCATACCAGGTACTCCTCACAATACTGCCCACCTGAGCAGGCAATCCCTTCCAATTTTAGGTGCGTCATATCAACTCCAACGTCTTTACTTTCCCAGGATGACCAATGGTGATTCCATCGTGATGGTCTCGGATGATTTCCAGGCGCAGTGGTCCAGCAGGTACCCAAAAGGCGCCCCTGAAATCACACCATCTCATCCTTTACATAATAACCCCTGGATAGGTCATATTGATTTACAGCGCTATTAGCAAGTACCATAGTATATTTGGCCAACAGCGGCTGAGAAAGGACAAACTTTATGAACATACTATATTCCTCTGCATTTTCCAGAGGTGCAAGCGCTGGCCCCTTGGCCGGAGGATAGGGAAGTTGAGACAGTAATTTTATTTGGAGGAATCATCACCTGTGTGTTGTGGACTTCTACCTCTTTTGGATCAGGAGCTAAAGCAGGATTGCGGCTTAAAGCATCCGCCAAATCATTATCCTTTCCCTTGGTGAATTCGTAAGAAAAGGCAAATTGGGCAAGAGTCTTATGCCAACGGGTCTTCCATGGGGTTAGGACATGAGGGGTGCGGTATTACAGTAAGACATGGTGATCTGTATGTATGTGGAACGGTTGGGCAGAGACATGCAAGTGGTGACGCCAATATCTCAGCGCCTCCACCACTGCTAGTAGCTCTTTGTCACAAACGGCGTAATTCAACTCAGGAAGAGACATTTTACTAGAAAAATATCCCACCGGATGCTCTATCCCATCTTCACCTACTTGTAACAAGGCAGTCGCTATGGCAAAGTTGGAAGCATCAGTAGACACAATGAATTCTTTGGAAGAGTCAGGATGTTGAAGGATGGTCGTGGACAACAGGGTGCACTTCACACCTTGGAAAGCTTCCTCCAAAACGGGGACCACTGAAGCACCTTTGCACCGCTAGCCTTATATAAGGGTGCTGCCACCTCTGAAAGATTGGGTGTGAACTTCTTGAGGAATGTACACGTCCCCAAAAAGCTCCTCAATTCCTTGACTGAAGTGGGGGTGGGCCACTCATGAATAGTTTTCTCCTTGTCTGGAGTTATCATGTGTCCTTGGTCAAACTTGACGTTGCCCAAAAAGGTGACCTGGGACTTGACAAGTTCACACTTGCTAATATTCAGCGTAAAGCTGGCTGACTTTAACCGCTCCACCATTTGCCAAAAGTGTACTTCATGGAACTCCTGATCAGGGGAAAACACCAGGATATCATCCATGTAGGAAACCGCGCATACTCCTAACAAGTCCCCCAACGCTGCATCAATGCGGCGTTGAAAGATAGCAGGGGCATTCTTAAGCCCAAAAGGCATGACCCAAAACTGGAAGGAACCTTTTCTGGTATGGAAGGCAGTTAACCACTCTTGTCCCTTTTTAATCCGAATCTGATTGAACGCATTAAGTAAATCAAGCTTAGAAAATACCTTAGACTTCTCCACATAGCGCGCAATCTGAGAGTCCAAAGGGGATTGGATGCAGATCTGGTACAGTGACGTTGTTAAGGTTCCCATAGTCCACACATTGGCGCAGAGTACCATCAGACTTCTCAACAAAGAGAAGTGGAGAGCATATAGGGGAGGTACGCTGAAAAATAGCACTTTTAGCTAACTGTTCCTTCATCCACACATCCAACGCCTCTTCCTCCCGGATAGTCAATGGGTAAATGGGGGAAGATATATGCACCATATACACAGTGAGTTTGAAGTCACAGTCATACTCAGAATGATCCAGTAGTGCATCAGCTGAAGCTTCATCAAAGGAAAATTCCAATTTCTCCAAACAAGAAGGTAGGGGAACCACCCTAGTGGGCTTCAGCATAGAGGCAAGGCTAAGGGTATGAAGGTGGGGCCAGTGGGGCAAGTCGCCCTGAGCGTCAGCCTCAGATAAAGGAACAACTAATGTGCGACCATTCTTTAATGTAAGGGATAGGGTATTCTCTTTCAGGTTGGTTCTAATACCAAACTTCCGCCACCAAACCACACCCAAAATGATAGGGTACAGAAGGTTTTTGATAGCTTGGAAGTGATCAGACAAGTGGTATTTGTCAACCTGATAGTCTACTGTCTCAACGACCTTCAGAGTGGGAATACCTTGGGACGCCCCTCCCCTAACCATACCATCTGGCAAGTAACTCAGTCCAAGGTAGTTGGCTAGGCTCTGGTCCATAAAGTTTTCCATGGCACCAGTATCCACCAGAATAGTCTTGCTGAATTTCCCTAAAGGGGAGGAAAGGATAGAAGTCAGTAGAAAATACCCAGAATGGTCTTTATTTGAATCTAAAATGACAGTAAATCAACACCAAACACTTCATTTGGAAGTAACATGTCACCCTGGTATGATTTTGAATCGATGAATGGATAGGGATACATGGCCACTCTTACTACTGAGGCCACATATCCCACCATATCTTCAGCAGGGGCATAAACATTTTCATATTGTAAGCTCAGTTCCTTTTCAACTTCCTGAGTGCTGCGAATCATGGAAGAGGTCAAACGGGGATTTTCTGGGGTGATTTGGTACACAGGAATAGGTTCCTTCTCTGAGCCATGAGAGAGAAAATATGGTTCATGGGTATACAAAGTGTTTTCATTATAAAACGCGTTTTTAGATGTGAATGACCCTTTTCCCATAACAGCAACAGAATGCCCAACGTTATCCAAGACCAACACCCCTAGGGCCATCTGTGCCAATTCCACTGGCATTCTCTGAACGCGCTGTTAAACTAAACCATGTTTTATAAAATTGAAATTGGTAATTTCGGTGGAAAGTCAGGGAATCACAACTTCTAGATCTCAAAATGTCCGTATCCACAGGTACAAGCACAAAGGGTGGGTACTTTCCAGTTGGAGGTAACCATAATAACTCCGAGTTGCTCCAACATTCAGTAAAAAGAGAAAACAGTGGTGCAGCTGACCACAGCTGAGGCCCTCAGCTGGCGCCCACCATTTACACTTTGGAAAAGTCCCACACATGAAAAAAGTTCGTGCACATATTTTAGGAGGTTGGTTGACTAATGTAAGGAGAGTGTCTATAACTCTCCTGTTTCCAGCATGGTAGTGCTCAGTGCACAAGGCCAACTCCAGGGAACTAGCCATTAGTACGAAAGTTATTAGAGCCCAGAAGAGGGTGCTGGAGCAATAACAACAAAAGCAGAGAATTGCGATTTTTATAATTAATTAAACCACCAAAAACGACGCGGTGAGCAAAGAGGATGGGGTAATGACCCAGGTTGGAGGGAGCCTGGATGAACCAATGGTGCACTAGGGAGTAGCTTGATTGTGTCCAAAATGGCAAGGTTAATGGAACGTGAGACCTCCTCAAAGAGGTTTGCGCACAGGATTGTTAGAAATATCATAATTAAAATGTAAAACAGGAAAACGTTTATTGGGAAGTTGATTAACAAGGAGTGTTGGTAATGGGAAAAAGAATTAAACTTGGTCAGGGAAATATAGAGTTCGCTGAAGTGGGCCCAAGCACTGACCCACCAATAGGCAAACACTGCAATCCAAATTGGTTGAATATGCTGGAAACAACCTCACTCGAGTAATTGATTGAAGTTGAATCTGACATGAGCGCATTGTTTGTAAATGTAATGGGTTTCAAAACCCTGTTTTTTGACTAACCAAATGGAACCATCTTCATTAATTAAGTAAACCGTCCGTTTTAACACCTGAGCTGACGTAAGGGGCTGGGCATATGGCACCTCAATAGTACAAACCTGGGCATATTTAGCCTGTATCCAGCGTTGGTCTAGTGTATGCCTTATTTCAGGGAGGGCCTGTAGCTTCACCTTCTGGGCCTTCTGACGCCCAGCCTTATCCTTAGAGTTGGTCCCCACTATGATGTCATTTAACCATGACACTTACAAAATTAACTTTCTCTCAATAAGCCCACTTTTTGAAATAAAAAGTGAACTGAACAAGTCCAGAGATAATACAACCACCTGCTAGTGTTTTACTGCATGTATAGAGCAGTATATCATGGCCATCAACCCCAGCGCAAGTAGGATTTTCTGCCCATCAGTGCTTAGCACAAAAAAATGGACGGCCTTCTTACACTCAAACAATTATTTTTAATTAAAACATAAAATAAAGCCCTTCATGATGGAGAATAAACCTGAAGGCCAACTTTCCGCTGACATCACCAAAAAGGATGTCGCAAAGTGCCTGTTCATATTAAATCAAAATGGCATCTACTCCAACGCCTAAGCAATGCACTATTTTATTAAGCAAAAACTTTGCAAAACACGCTGAACAGAAAAGAAAATCTACTGGATTGCTCCCCACTGAAGATGTCCACAAGCTGTCATAAAGGAATACCTGATCACATCAAGGTAAATTGGCAACCACCCCAGTGTGTATCGCTCCTAATAACTTTAAAACGTTGCCAAAAGAGGTTAAAAACCCAGCAACGCTAACGCCGCCCACCTGGGCTGCAAGGACTCCCCTATGGTAGAGTCACCAGCTTCTGACCCTAGTAAGCTTTTGGACATACCAAAGAGAATTATGGGGGGTGCAGAAAATATAAATCAAACAGTCTTTAAGAATATCCCCTGGCAGATCTCAACCTGGCATCAGAGCCAATCAGTACCTGAAAGTGTCAAAAAGGATTTAAATAATATTTAATCTCATTGGGATTTGACTCTAACACAATTTTCAAAAATTGCCCGCTAAAGTTTTATGCTAGATCCATACAAATTGCCATTTTAGTCAGTGGCAATGCCGGCCAAAAACCAATCTGATCACCCACCAAAATCGTCAGGCAGCATCCCTGACAAAATTCAGTTGGTAAGGGGACTATCCCCACCCAAACTCATTCCAATCACTCATCTGACTTATCAGGTTGTAACCACAACGCTGTAACAGTAGCGTCAGGTAATGAGTCTGATGGATCAGCTACCCAGGCAACTTCATCAAAGAATTAAAAATGTTTCCTGAGGGATCTTCCACCCCCACTGTAATCAAACCGTTGTCCCAGGCTCCCAGAAATACACACCCACGCAGAAAGATATACTAGTGCACTGTGGCATATCCTCCGATGAAACTAAACAGTGGGAGGTGCTGAAGTTCCCATAATCTATGGTGACTCAGTGGATCTAAAAAGACATCATGGCCGCCATCACTGACATATGGAGAGCTCATAAGTTCTTTGCTGGGGCACCAAACCCTGTATTAATAGACTAATATTGCTGGACCTGGCAGTATTTTTCAAATAATTGTGGGTCTGGACCGAGGACACACTTGAGTGGATGAAGCTTCCACTTAATCATCAAACTGTGAAAGCTGCCATCTGAGAGGACTTGAATCCCACATATGCTAAAGCCTGGATGGACGCTGAAATTGATCCCCACAACACGATGGAGTATATTAAAGCAGAATACCAGTGAAATTTGCCCAGAATGTTAGAAGCTCGGGCCTCCTTCCATTAGAGCTTACCAAATATGTAAACTGTTTCCCAAACGTTTTGACTGCCCTCAAATAGGCTTGCCATACCATCCCATTTGAATTAGCACTGTAGTGGTATAACACAACGCTCTCCCAGAGGAGGCTCTGCATAGGATCTAGTCAGGCTCAAGGCTACTGAAGTCTTGCACTGGTCGTACAACCCCATTCTGTCAGTGACTGCATCTGACCTGCTCAAGGCGTGTTGTAAAAGGGAGAAGTCAGTAGAGTGAGGGCCCTTCCAGGATTTGACGCTGGAGGAGGACATCAACTGATGCGCCAATGGTTTACCCCATTGAAATGAGATACTGGTTCTGCGTAGGCTCCAGTACTGAGAAGGTTTGAGAGTGGGAAGACCTGGGGTAACAATTCCAATCCACAATAATCTCTATGGCTTCAAGTTCCCCATTTCAAAATGGAAAATCTGGTGCAATTTCGCCACATTTTGTCAAGGTGGCTGACTGGGACACTAAGGGGTTCACATATGAATCTTCTTAAATGTGGATGGAACACAAAGTTTCTCCACAAGAAGAAGTGGCAAATAAGGGGTCACAACTCTTGACCTCAGATGTGAGTGGCTCAAAACAGGAAATCACATCAAAACTATTTGCAAGTGGAAACTGTCACTCCCAGAGTCATACGTTGCCACGCCATATGCCACTGAAGGCTTTGTTCCCAGAGAAGCGTTCAAGTGGAGTGAAGTAGATGTTCCTGATTCCATGGCGAGAATCTTCACAAAAGTGGCTGGAACAGCGTCATGGTGAGGCACTGGTGCCAGCGCAACTCAATAACACTGGAAGCCCTTCAGCAGTATCTTCACCTAATTTGTGCGCTTGAAGCCACCCTCCTTTGAACCATCTGGTATTCTATCCAGCCGACGCCCTTGGCTGGCAACATTTGGAAATAAGATTGCAGTTGTCTAAGAGCATTAATTGAGGGAGCTAGGTAGGGTAATCTGGGGCTTTCCTGTGACATGATCATGGAAAGATTGTGGAGCCATGGATGAGTAGACAACGCCAGAACCCAGAGAGGCACCAAATAAGGGTCCTTTAGTGGCCTGAAAGGGTTATGGGATGGAAGTTAATGACTGTGATCCAACCTGTTCTTGCGGGTGCTTCCGCTCTCCTTTGGATGGGAATATGGCCAGGAAGGGGGAGGCAAGGATTGGGTGTGTTGTCTGTCACAATACTTTCCTACAAGTCGTGGCGCTACAAAAGCAGGTCTCAGAGACAAGGGTGGGGAAGTTCTGATTGGCTGGGCTTTAACCCCTGTCTTCAAAAATCACCTCGGTTTTCTAGGTGGTCTGAAACTTAAATAGTGGCCAGTAGCTTACATGGGCTTACAATGATGCAGAAAAAGGCAAGAGCACTCATGCAACAAATTGATGGACTGACCCAAAAGGGCTGCAATGGTTCCCACACAAAAAGGGCTCAGAGAGGCAAACATTCTTACAAAACAAATTGGAGAGACCAACTCTGTTAACAAATCAACAGCGGGGGTGGCCCCCGCTGCACAGAAGGCTCCAGTCTCCTTTGCGGCATTGGTTACTAATGGATTTGGGGTTAGAACCTAGCTTTTCTAAGCGGGGAACTCCAGCCCCTCAAAAGATTTGATGGAAGCATGGTTGAGAGCCTCAAGAGGGTTTACGCTGTGGGAGTGAAGACTGAGTGGTCTAAGGAGATGCTCATGGGCCATGTGATTGAGGTGTGCAGGTTTTCCCCAATTCATATTTCACGTTTGGCTCCTGGGTTGAAACTTATGACTTTCCAGTCTAAGAATTAAAAGGAACTAAGTTTAGTTTCCAGTTTGAGCACCAAGAACAAGGAGGCCATATGACTTAACATTGGCACTAATATCAGAAGGTTCATACTGAAAGATGTACCACCTGTTGTCACTAGAGGGGCCATGATGTTTTAACTGAAAGGCTTTGGCAGAGTGTTCTTTTAATGAGAACAAGTTGGTAAAGAACTTGAAGCAGAAGGACGGTTGCTTGAAAAAGTTCATCGTAGCTCTGAGAACTGGGTTTTAGAAGTTGAACTTTCAGAGACATATGGGGAGTTGCCTCATTCAATTACTGTGGGGACCTGGAATGTCCCTGTGGTGCCGCTGGACAGGTGCTTCATTTATAATTTTGAAGGTAAATGTCAGTTTAAATGTCCCCAGGCTAAAACTCCTGTGGCAGTGGCCAAACCTGATGGGCCTAGAGAGAGGGTGCCACTTGTGGTGCCCTCAAAGAAAGAGAAGTTGGCTTTCCAGAAGGCGTTGGAGAGGCTAATTGAGTTGTCACCCAAGGCAAAGGAGGTGGATGCTGGCAACGCTAATCCAGAGACGATGACTGAGGTACTGAAAGGCTCCAGAAATGTCATTAAGTAGATGATGCGGTACCAGAAGGCGTGGGAAGCCGTTAGACTCTAAAATGAGCTTAGTGGTGCTTTGTCCCAATCTGCAAAGGACACTTTGGAAATGGTCGCCTCCCAAACAGATGAGGTTCTCCCCATTAACTGATTGTGTAAGAGTCGAGCAAACATTAGGGATGTAAGTGTGATAGAGCACGTGAGGTCTGAAGGGGAAGAGGCGGAGGTGAGGGAGGTGGTACCTGCTAGCAATAATGGACCAGTGCCTTCTAACCTGATGCCTCCAACTGAAGCAGAGGGGTCTGTCACGGATCCTGGCGAGGCTAAGATTCCGGTGGCTGCTGTGACTGAGCAGCCATCACCCATGGACCAGTCTAGTACTGGAAAGGGGAGGAAGAAATGTGGTCCCACTAAACCAGCTGAGGTGGAAGAGGATGGGGACACTCAGATCCTGTTACTAATCCTCTTTAGTTTTTAACTATGGCGATCAAGGTTACATTTTCTAACACGCAGGGTCTTAATGTCCTTAAGCAGTGGCAGCTTTGAAACTTAGATTGAAACAACATGGGATTGATATTGGCTTCCTAACTGAGACTAAGTCCAAACCTGGGGTTGTAGAGAATTGGTCTTACCAATTCCCTCTGAAACAATCATTTTACTCTCATTTGGTGAATCAACCAAACTTGGACTCGCCCTTGGTGGAGGGAAAGAGGGAGCGGGAGAAAGCAAAGGGGAGTATCTTGGTCTGGTGGGCGGACAAGGTTAAGGCATTGGATAAAGGGCTATTGGTTCCTGGAAGAGCAGTAGCAGTAATGTCAATGTTCAAAGAGGAATCAATCTGGCTTATTGGCATATATGCGCCCAATTCTGGGTCTGAAAGGAAGGCCTTCTTCCAGAAGGTTGGCCTGAGGATCCATGAGGAAGGCATTGGGGTGTTGTTAGTGCTGGGGGAGACATGAACTCTGTCTACTTTAGGGATGATAGGATTGTGGCTCCAGGCAACTGGAGTTCTTATCCCAGAGCCCATGAGTTGGCCAGTTTAATGATTGAACTTGGCCTACTGGATGTGTGGAGACTGGGCCATGGTGAGGAGGGGAAGAATAGGTGGACTCACATCCAGGTGAATCATTTCTCCCGCATTGACCTTGTGTTGGTGCCCCAGCCTCACCTAAGTCACTGCAAGTTAATCCTTTGGAATCATGATCCAGGTGCTTCAGACCACAAGGCCACATGAACCGCAAATCAGTGACACTCAGGTTGCTTCTGCGGAAAAAAAAAAGATTTGGAGACTGAACCTTGAGCTCCTGAGGTGGTCTCCACTTCAGAAGATCATGTGGAAGAAGATGAGATGGTGGATGTTGGATTTTTAACCAGGTGATATTCCTCACATATTAACAAAATTAGTATAATAAGTAATCGAGGATGATTGCTGATTAGTTTGCTAATTTCAATTAATAATTAATAATAATACCCCAATTTGTGCTCCCCATTTGGTTGGGTTGAGCTGCCCTGATCTGCAGGATCAAGAAAGTATTGGGCATAATGCCTGATGGAAAATTGGTGGGTCTCAACACCAGTGACTGAGGCTGAGGATGTTGAGATAATTAATTTATCAATTAAGATGATGAATTACTTATATTCAACATCAAAAAAGTTGGGAGATGATCCTGATAGCTTCCAGTTTATTTTAACGCTGGCGACTTATGCTGAGGATGTCGAACCAATTAATACTAATTGTTTAAGCTCAGCTTTTATCCCCACAACAACTTCATGTGAAAAATGATTGTAGGATTTACAGCAGAAAGTCAAATCTCAGAGGACCGTCAACTTATGCCAAGGATGCCAAACCATTTAATATTAATTAAATAAAGTCAAATCATATATTGACTTTGTGAGAGTATTGGGCGGAATCCCTGAAAATATTTTAGGTTTAAATTGGCACTGGCAACTTATGCCAAGGATGTCAATATAATTAATTAATTCAGATTATGTTGAATCAAGGATCGACGTAATCATGGAAATTTGAGGATGATGAGTATTGCCTGTGAGAGTGCTGATGAATACTAAGCAGGGAGAATCACCAGTGAGTACTGATGATGATGGCATAAATTCCAATGATGTGGACAGGCAAGAAATGCCTATAAATAGTTTGATCTCCTCTTTATAAAAATATTTTCTGTCTTCCCATCTTTATTAAGTTTTTAGTTAACAGTAGTTAGCTTAGCTTATAGAAGTGGGACTCAAGATCCCCAGTTGTTGGGTGCTGGGTTAAAACACCTGGCGTGGTTGGCGCAACCAACTCCCAACCTTGAACTAGTTGGAAATCCTGTGGGAACTTGGGCAACTAGCAGCCACAATGAAGAACTGGAAAGATTGAAGGGGAGAAACCCTGACTAGTCAATATAGGCCGCTGAACCACAATTGTTGGACAAGTTCCAAAGAGGACCTCTGAGCTATAACGAATGATCAAGCCTCAGAAGGAGAAGTTGTTGGTCTGCTGGATTGGTGGGTTGCCCTGTAAATTTATAGGGAAAGTTCACCAATGATTTTGAAAAATCAAGGGCCAGAAGTTATCATACTGTTTGGCCTGGCACATTAATGGAGTCAACTAGTATTGAGAATTTTAAATTCTCAACAGTGGATAGGCCGGATTGTGGGCAAGCCATTTGCGCTAGTAAAATAATTGCAGATGAAGGCTGATCTCAAGTTGGCATGTGAAATACTTGGGAGGCAGCTAGGGGCCATGAGCTCAAGGTATGAACCTTAGAGAGAAGCTTTGAGATTAACTTAAACCAGTGTGCAGTCATGAGGGAATCTTCCTACACATCCAAGGCTGAATTGCATGAAAATTAGTGGGAGACTTCATGGAGGGTCGCCTCAAACAAAGGAAATCTAGGTGGGATGAAGACTAACAGCAATGTGGCTCTACTCCACAAGGCAGTAGGGGCTTTCAGACCTCAGCAGAGATCTTATCACTTTGTGATGAGTTAGCTGAGGTGAAGAATGCAGCTTGAATGGCTGAAGTGGCCAAGTCCTCTTATGAGGACCTTTATGGCCCCTTGAAGATTTACCTGGAGGTAACCAAAGTTCACACAAGAGGACTGGGGGTACTTCTGAAGAAGACTCAGCAGTAACTATGTAGCAAGATCCACAAGTCGGAGGTGCCAGACGCCACCCACAATAGAAAGAATGGCAAGGCTCCTGGGGAAGATGGGTTGATCCTTGAAATCTATAAATTGTTTTGGGCAAATATATCTGAGATGCTTTCTGAGCTGTACAACCAACTTCTAGCCTCTGGTACAATCAAGCCGGCGTTTTCAAAGGGTGTAGTGGTGATATTATATAAAAAGGGCGATACCTCCCTCATGGGGAACTATTGGCCTTTGACTCTGCTTAACTTTGACTATAGGATCTTAATGAAGATCCTACCCAAATGACTAAATTGGGGTTATGGCGGAAGTTGTTGAGAAGCAAGAATGAGTTTATCCCAGGACGCTCAATTACTGAAAATTTAATGCTGCTTTACCTGATAGAATAATGGGCAAGTAAACAGTATGACCAGAGGGGTTGGCTACTATTTTTTTAATAAAAAGAAGGAGTATGATTGTGTGAATAATGAGTTTCTTTGGAGAGTGTTGAGTAGGGTTAGAATCAAAGGGCGCTTGTTGATCCTGCTTAAAACGATTTATAAGAAAGCCTCATCATTTTTATTAATGGGGTCCTCTCCACTATTTTAAGGTATGTAGTGGCGTGATTCAGGGAGACCCTCTATCTCCCTTGTTGTTTGTTCTTGCAATAGAGACCCTTTCAGTGGTTTTTTTTGAAGTTGACCATAAGAAACTTACCATCAATGGGGAGAAGTATTCCCACTTGATGTTTTCAGATGATATAAGGATTTTTGTTTCATCAGGTGAGGATGAGAAGGTGGTGATGAATGCTGGCTTGCATTAATTTTGCTGAGAATCAACTTGTTTAATAAGTTAAGGCAATGAACACCGCTGGCCTCATAACTGAAGAAAACTCATAACTATACCTCCTTATGCCCCATTTCTCTGATGCTCCCACCCCAATGCTGTCCGCCATGGTCCGCCAGCTAAAGCAGGCACTAGTAAAAATTTTTCCCAAAGCTTCCTCCCCTTCCAATATGGCTTCCTAGGATGTTAGCTGAGGTGTTGTATTAAGAAAAATTTTATTTCTAATAATCCCTTTGTTTGGCCCATTTGCAAATAAAGCTGCGTGGCGGCTCCCCTCTCTTTTTGGGTTGGGCACCACTAGTGCTAAAAAAAGGTGGTGATGAACACTCTGAAAATGTAAAAAACGCAAGCAACTTGAAGGTCAATCTGTCAACATCTGGGGCTTGGCCCATCGGCTTGGCAATGTTGGATATGGCACCAAAAAAGTCAATGCCCCGGTGGGAACCTGGGAGGAGTTTCTATACCTTGGGTGTCCTATCCATGGGTGGGCGTCGCCACACGCAATTTGCTCAAACTTGAAGAAAACCTTGGAAATGTGGCTTGGAAGTGGCAATGTCACAATTTATCTTATTTGGGCAGGGCCATTGTTATAAAAATTTTCATTCTTTACAGATTATGGTACATTTCTGGATTTGTTCCACTGCTGACATCTTCTATAAAAAGAATACATAGTTCAGAAATCTAATTTATCTGGCAGGGAAAAGCATCAAAAACAAGTTATTCTAACTTGTGTCAGGAGCTGAAGAATGGGGCATCAGTCTAAATATGTAGGTATGTGGAAGCATCCACTCCACTTGGACTGGGTGGCGTTCCCATTCCCATCAAAAAAGGGTTTGAGAAGGCCAGCTGCACCTGTCATCTCACAGGGTGACCTTGCCCATGTAGTGGGCAAGTGATGGGTAACAGTTGTCCCTTCAAGGAACCCGCCACACATCCCAGAATTAACTTCTGATGAAATAATAAACCAAATTAAGAGGATTTGTGCCAAGCTATCAGAGAGCTGACATTCTCTTGGGATAAAAGGTTTGCATAAAGTTGAGGCAATGAGCCTCAGCATCAATGTCCAAGAGCCTCAAACCCTCAGCAACAAAGCCCATTGGGTGTGTACTTTTGATTAATTAAACTTTTAATGTAAAATGATCAGAAAAAATGCGCTGATGGCATCAGGCCATTGTAAATATTGCTGACAGTTCAAAACCCTCACTGGACACATCAAAATCTTTGTCCGATATTTCCCACTTGGCCAAGCAGACGCTGGAGCGACTGGGTGTGGGCAGGTTGGGCGCCCCAAACCTGTTCCGGACCTCATGGGACCACCCCTACGTGGGGTGGCCTTGGGAGGTTCCTGCAATCGAATGGGCGAGATGCCTTTGCTCCAGTTGTCAAAGCTGAAAAAACTTATGATTCAGGCACCTGTGAAAAAACCAACTGCAACTCATCCTGCAACCAATACTCTTAAAGTAAGTTTAATTTAAGTTTGTTTCCCCTCCACTTGAAGTTTGCCAGGTTAGGCTAAATCTTGAGGGCCCCAATCCCGCGCTTTACTAAGCTATTCCTAAAATTGATTGTCTATATAAGCTTTCATAACACATTGAGAGAATTGACAGTCAATTCTCTTTATTTTAACTTCGACATAAATACTCCCGCGCTTGAATTTATCTTTAAGTTTGATTTTTATCTCTGAACCCCCATGAAAATTGCAATGTGGCCTCACTGCCTATGTATCAACTGGGCTGTCTCAAGCAAATTTTTAATTTTCATTCCCGCTGTAGTCACTTGGTCCTATTTTGCTAAGACCTTTTCAGGATTTTCCCCAATATCACAAAGCCTAACAGCAGGGCACATTGGCCACAGAGCTGCAACAGCCTGGTTTCTCGATGGTTTTACCTTTGCATTTGCAGCCCATTGGCACACCCATGTTATGAATATCCCTTTACAATTAAACGTCATTTGTGCGTCAATGCCTCTGGCATTCTGGCTCACCTTTTGGGTGCTTCTACATCCCAAATGGAAGTCTGATCTAAACTTTATCTGACGTTGCCCTGACATAATAACGCCAGGAGTAAGATCAAAGCACTTCAGCTGAAGTAGATTGCATGGGTCAGCAGGAGGGAAAGTACATTTGTTGGGCTCCAATAGTAGAGGACTACCTTTCCAAGGCTTGCAGGGAAAAAACAACAAGTATCTTAGTGTTATTTGAGGCATCAATAAAGGGCCATTTCAAGCCGGGAACCTACCAGGCTACTAGAAGGATCACTTTAGAGCTTGGGCAGGCAACAAGGAAAGATTAGAGGGTGGAGAGTGACTATTGAAAGGATCTGGGAAGTTTCCTTTGGGGAATAGCTTGGGGACTAGAGATAGAACCTCATTTGCACAAGGCCTTCAAGCACCTTACTAGGGGTGGTTCACTGGGGGGGACCTCCTTGATGGAGATGGCCAAAGAGTAATTAGGGTTGAAGCAGCTAATAATGTTGCCAGTGCTTCCAAGGTGCTGGTAAGGAAGGAATGGGATGTTGTGGAAGCAACTAAACTGCCATCTTGCTGGAGGGCAGCAATTCCTTCTATGGCTGTATTAGAGACTGGGGAAGCATGTTCATAAGGTCGTGGAGAGCAGGATTTGCGGGTGTTCCTGCGAGGAAGAGGATGCTGGAGGTGCCCCAGATGGGAAAGCCTCTTTGTACTTCTGAAACTGGCTAAAGGTGAGAGGTGGTGATGGTGTCTGCCTCTCAGAGTTCACGAATGACAGGTTCTGGAATTTACAAGGCAGAGATCTCTGATCAACGTCCTTGTCCCAGATCACTTGCAAAAATTAATGTGGCCTGATGAACCTGTGGGTGAGAAGGGTTAAGGGATGCTGGTCTATACTGGTTCAGAACCTTCTCTTCCAACTCTGCAGCAACATTTTGGTCACTAGAATGACTCTACGCAAGCTGAGTTACCATAAGGAGGATGACCTTCTGTATGCCTGTAAGGTGTGCATAGGGGAGGAGATGGTAAACCACATCTTCACAGAGTGTCTAACAGTGGATGCTGAGTGGAGAAGTGTTCTCCTATGGTATGAAGCATACCAACCAGGGTGTAAGTTATTCTCTGATCATCTCGCATGGCCAGAGATTCTGTTAGTGCGTGCTCATCTGAGTCTTCTTGCAGACAAGGAGGAACTCAGGGTCTGGTGCGCGATATGGGGGAGGTTATGTATGGTCTATGGAATTTTTAGAAACCAGCGTTGCTTTCCCACTGAAAGAATCTAAGCAACAAGCTCCCTGGCTATAGTCAAGCGATGGCTAGAAAGAGATGTGGAAAATTATAACTATCCTCTTTTATTAAGTAATTCCAACTTGGGGGTCAGTCTAACCTTATTCCTCGCAGTAAGGAATGGGAGGCATAACTCTGAATTGGCTGGGTCTTCTTTGCTACCTAGTATACCAAACAGTGAGAAATATGTCAGTTTTGGGGTGGTGCAAGCCACTTTATCTGCGGTGGTCCCATATCTGTGGTGCTTAGGTTTGTGCAGCCACAGTGCGATGGGGGCAGTACCCCAGGTTTCATCTCACAAAGTTTCCTGCACTTGATGCCCTAACGGGCACACAAAAACTCAAAGAGCATTAATCGAATGTGTAATAAGATATGCCAAGTCAAAGCATTCTTAAACTAGGAGTTTAGCCTTTTCAAATCTCTTAAATTAATTTTAAAGGGTAAAATCACTGCTGATGCACCAAAACCCCCATACAAAAAACCAAGTAGTATGGTGCTGCAACAGACCAAAATGATGAGAAACTATGGAATGGGGCTGGAAGCCAAATTGATTACATCTGCCAACTTACAGTGGAGGCTTTATAACCAGATATTTAAGTTGTATCTGAAAGATGATATTTGAATTTACTTGCAGCTGGTGGAGGAGGAAGAGTGATCTGACTTGATAAGTTTGATCTACTATGAGCTTGACGAAGTCTTGACAGGTGGGGACTTTGACCACTACTGGGTACCTAAACGTGGGTATATTGACATTACAATCCCAGGCGAGCTCAACCAGAAGAAGCTCCTCAAGTTCAGTATCAAATACAAAGGCTTATACCTGCAAATGAAACCACCTGGTACGTGAACCAGACCGCCTGGTGAGTCACTTTCAGAACCTCCCAATAGATCAGGAAAGATAGTGGGTATATGAGGCGATCTGTAAGGGCCTATCATACTATGGGAAATCTCAGAAATTTAAGCAGACTGGTGATAAGTACATTGCTAAGTGCCTTCCCCCTCAGACCGTGGAGGTGATCTATGAGCTGGCTCCATTTATGAAGTTGAATAAAATCTTTTTGCCCAGATCATCCGCCTGTTCAGTCTCATCTGAGTTATCTACATGGAACAGGAAGATGCAAAGCAGGTGTGCCAGTTCTGCTATCAGACCAGCCACATGATAGCCAGGTGTCACCACAAAAAGGGGAAACCCCCTCATGAAATGTCTATGACTGTTGGCAGAGTCACCAAAGTCAAAATGAGGACTTTTCTTCAATCAAAGCCAAGGGGTGGATACTGTGCAACTTTACAGGGGTTGCAGATATGAAGCTCCAGCAACAGGAGCTGGATGTTGCCCATAAAGAAGCATGGGAGCGGGAGGCTACCAAGCACCCCAAAGTGGACAATGAACCCTTCATGAACCCTAATCCTGAGGCTTATAAAATAGATGAGGGAAAGGGTCCTGACCCAGTTGCACCTCACCCATACCAAGTGAAGTGGATAGTTTAAGAGGAGGAGCGCTGGTATAAAGACAGCCCCAAGAAATCGCCCAAGAAAGGCGAAAATTATTGGATACAAAGAATTTGGCCCATACGCCCAAAAAGCCAAAATCAAGTAAGAAATCAGCGCAAAAATCATCAGCAAAAAAATTACGTGCTAAAACACAACCATCCTCCAATCTGCAAACCAACAAAACTGGCTGAATATGCCCTAGAAAAAAAAGACCATTTCCACTGACAAAATCAATAGTGGATCTAGCAATTGTTTGGCGAGTGTTACAGATACCTCCGTTCAGTTTGAAGGGTGAAGACGCTCCCCAAGTTAGTACTAAAACCGTCCCAATTATCAATTGACATAAAGACAGTGTTGGACACGAAAATTCCAGTACACAAAATGACTGCCAATAAGATATCTGTGCCCACCATCTGACCATGCAAAGCGCCAACTACCACACGCTCACCATCAGCAACTACATCTACCAAAACACCTAAATCAGTTTGTGATTCCATTCATACCCTATACAATCCCAACCATCATCATAACCATGGGTTGGGAAACCATAAATGGGAATAGCAACTAAGAAGTGCTAGGGGGATGGCGAGCATTTATATGAGGAAGAGGAAACTACACCCTTTATAGAAAATAATATAATAAATCTAATTTTAATATCGGAGACACAAGAAAGAACACAAAAAGAGATGGTGTTGAACTCAAACTGAGATGAAATGTGCCACCTGTGGTACCTTCAGATCAGGTGTCAGGCCCTTTGAATGGATAACGCGGCTATCATTGCACTAAACAAGAATGTAGACCTGATATTTTTGGAGGCGATTCATGCCAGACAGTTCTTAGTAGCAACCACTACAAATAGGGAAACTGGTAAAAGCCTCCTAGTGGTTGCAGTGTATGCCTCACCAAAGCCTTACAAGAACAGATTTTTGGCAAACTTTATTGGAGGTTCAAACTGATGTAGCCACAGTCATAGCAGGAGACATGAACTGTTGGACAAATGTGAGCTGGGATATGTTCCCAATGAGCGAGCGGCCCAACCATAAGGCCAAGGATATGTTAGAGTACCTGGTCAATTCAGGAATTTTCCTTACAATCAACAAAGAGAATGGTGACCCCACTAACCTCACAAGGTGGTCTTATGGTTCCAGTGGAGAACCGCTGACAGGTTCACGCCTGTATCAGATGCTTATGTTATCTGACTTCAAAAAGCTGAAGTCTGGTAAAAAGTTAGCATAAACTCCAAAAGTGACCATATGATTGTCAGTGTGGATATTGACTGGGTGAACCTCCAAAAACTGAGAGCGGAATATTGCACCAGCCATGCTAAATAATGGAAGTGGCACTGAACAATCAAAACTGGCCTTGATTTGCTGATTGCTTACTTGGATCATCAACTCAGTAATTAATCCTCTGGAATGGTGGGGTCAAATCAAGGAGAAATTAAGAAAGATAGCACGAAGTTTGAAAAAGCAAAAACCAAAAAACAAACAGCTGCTGTGAAGCAACTAAAGGATGCTCTGACATATCCTGAAGCATTCCCAGTGTTACAGCAAAGAATGGTGGAGTGATTACCAAACAACGCACAAATTCTATCCAGCTTTAATTAGTAAACAGAACATGGAGCGCCATGTGACTGCTACCTATTGGTATCAAAGCCTCGCAAGGACAATGACCAACAAGGGGCTAATTTCTCTCAAGGATATAATCCAAGGTCAAGATCTGGCAGATGGAAATCACATCAGGCAAAGTGTCCTCCAATTATGAATTAATTAAGCACAAGATTTAACAAATTTATGGCGTTCTCTTCTGGTACTGAAAAATGAGCAAAGCAGCAACTGTGTTCCTTATTGATCTGGATAAGCTGGCATTAGGGGACTTCTCACCAGAGGAAGTCCAAAATTTATTCAATGAAATCACTATTGATGAAGTTAAACGAATATTAAAAAAGTTGCCAAAGAGGAAATCCCAGGGGCATGACAATATGTGCGCAGAAATTTACAGCGCCTACTATGACCGCATTGTTCCAAAGCTCACCAGCCTTTTCATCACCTGCCTGTAGACCAGAAAGCAGATTACTGGGGGCCAGGAGACCCAGATTATACTTCTGTACAATATAGGGCTCCATCAACATCAGAACTGGTGCCCAATCGCCTTTTCCAACGGCAACTACAAACTTCTAGTGCATGTTTTATCAAATAGGCTTTATGACAACAACACTATGTGCCCTCCATAAGGCCCAACACAGGATTATCAAGGGACGCACCATCTGGGACAGTTTCAGGACCATCCATAACATGGTGCAGGACACATGAGGATCTGAACAGGGCTATCTTATGTTTCTCAACATGACGAAGGCCTATGATTTGGTAGTGTTGCCCTTCCTGCATGCGGCGTTAAAGCATTGGGCATCCCTGACACTTTCCACTCTTGGGTCTTGACACTGTCTCAGAACTTACTACAAAAGTGAGTGTTGCTGATGGCCTTACAAATGATCTTCCAACTGGCCAGGGTCTCCTCCAAGGTGATCCCATGCCACCAATCCTAATCAACTTTTCAGCCAACATCATCTTAGTAGCAGCAGACGCAAAACTCTGGAGCCTCATACAACCCAACCATTGGCTGCTGAAGATGCAAGCCTTTGATGATGACACCATAGTGGGAATCAGCTCTCCGGCTGACCCTTAAGGTGCTGAAGAACTCCTGAGCCTATACCACCAACATCTAATGCAAAGTTTGGCTTGGACAAAACCGCATAATGAGGGTTGGTGTACCAAATTTCAGCTCACCTTCCAATATTGTGCTGATCCAGAACGCAAAGATGATCTGATACCTTGGAATTGTGTTCATTCATAAGGGTCCATCAGTACTTGAAACTGAGAAGAAGGTACTGTTGAGTCTGATAGCTTGTATGGCATGCTAGAAACATGCGCATCTCAAACTCAAGGAAAATGTGCTGGTTGTCAACACCTTCATCTTCTCCAAACTCTGGTACGTTGCCCACGTGCTACCAAAAGCCCAAACCTAAAGAAAATCAAGACTATGCTTCACACCTTCTTCTGGTTCAAAGTGAATGCAGCGCCAAATCAGCCTTAAAACCCTGTTTAAACTTGTGTTCAAAGGAGATACCCTGCTTGATCTTAAGTCCCACGCCCAGTGGATATGGTCCAAGTCCTTCCTCAAAATGGTGCAGATGCACATGTGCTACCCTAACTTGAGTAAAATTATTAACTGGGTAAGAGCCCAGGGCTTTTAGAAACTGGTCTCCTTGCACTTAATGAGTGAGTGGATTTTAACCCACCCCAGAATGTCCTCCTGGAAATCCAGCACCTACTACTGGTGGTTGTGCAATTGGGCAAAGAAATTTGGAAGTTGGTCATTTATAGATTCAGAGCGTGAAGCCAACCAGACCCATAGGGAGATCAAATTCCATAATTCCACCATGAATTCTGCAATGAACTGGTAGGAGCATAATTGAATCAGCTATGAATATGCAAGTAAGGACATCAAGATTTGTTTCAAGTCAACCCCAGTCACTTATGGCAAACTGCTCCTGAAACCTGGTAGCAATCAACCTGTTTGACTTCAAATCCTCAATAAATGGACTGCCAAGGGCTATGATACTAATCAATCACTAAAGGAGTTACTTTCAGGCCTTTAATTACTGTCTGGTCACATTGAAGCAAAGGTCAGTCACTTGATGTATCCTGCACTGTGTGTTCTAGTCTGGTAAGCATAGTGGACCAGATTACCCATATAAAACCTACCCCATCTGCACCAAACCAGAAGCAGATATTGGCAACTGCTATTATGAGTGCTCCATTTTCTGCAAGTACTGGTACACAATGAGGACCTCCTCTCAGGCGTTGAGTTGTTGATGGAACTGCACCCATCACCGGACCAATTTTTTGTTTTGACCCTGTAAACATCCCTGATCCAGTTGTGGGCCTTCCTCTAACTTTATTATATGTGGGTAGTACACTCAGTCCTGGTTGCAAAGAGTCTTGGCAATGAGCGCCCCATTATAAGAGTTTGGTGTTAAGACCATATGGATTTTTTCTGATCAGCTCCAGTGGATCACCAAGTTTTTGTTTCTTATCCCCAGGAGTTACAAAGCTGTACGCCTGGCTTTCCCCACCAGTTTGCTTGTCATACAGTTAAAAAGCAACAAACTGACTAAGAGTTCGATGGCCTGGAAGCTTAGCAGCACTAGAACCATGGCTAGCAATAGCGATTACTGACCAGCAATGGTCAGAGATGCTAGCTGGCTAGTGCCCCCTTCCCAGTCCTCTTAATCTCTGCTAAATATTTGTATTCTGCCCTTGCCTCTTACTTTCTTTAACATTTTTATATATAAAGTATGGTTTTTTAAAAGTCTTACAAAATTAAAATGGTCAAAGTTGGAGTATCCTCTCTTTTGGAAAAGAAGATCATTAAAATTGGTCCAGTTGCTTCAGAGTTTTATATGCAGACAAACAGAAAAAAGCAAAAAAATCATCCAAATTGGCTTTTTAGTTTCAGAGTTATGTATGAACAAATATAGAAATTAAATAACTTTTATCTTATGGTAAAATCTAAAGAGCATGTATGACTTATCTGGGCATCTTTCAAAAATTTCTGTGACATTTTATCTAAAGTAATTTGTGATATAATCACAGTGATTTAACACCTTAATCATCTAAAAATAGCTAACTGAGATAGTTAGATTACTTAATTAATTAGTTGTATTTGCCTATATTGAAAATGTGAGCAACAGCAACCAAATTGCTGATAAGGATAATTGAAAAATAATTTAAACTAATATGGATTTAATCAGCAATTAGATTAAAGTAATTTAAGAAATCATCTTATAAAAATTATTTTATACATATAAGTATATTTTTCATAAATATTTCTAAACAAATAGACCAAATTTTACCAAACTTATTACAAAAGTTTTTATGAATAAGGAGAATCAACACAGGGTGGATCTCCTTATCTTTCACTTAAAAAACAAATATTGGTGATATAAGAGCTAAAAATGTTATATAGGACTGTAATAAGATTGATATATCATCATCTAGTACTAAAAAAAAGATTGATCTATCATTTTCGGCTGAGCAATTTGATTTTAGTTTATCTTATTAAATAGGCTAAATGATTTTGTGTAAGAGGTTAAAAGTTATTTGTGATTTGATTGGCCCAATTATATACTAAAAGTTTAACAATGGCTATATACATCATTAATGGGTATATAAAATACTAAATTCATTTATTTGGCTAAATTTGATTGATCCAATATCATACTAAAAACAATGATAGCTATCAACAATACTCAACTTAATTTATCTATTTAGTTGATTTAATTGGGTTATTTTGTTAAATACTAAACTTACTAGTAGCCATCAACAATGCTTCAACTAATTTTTAATTAGTCAATTTAATTGGTTTGGAGATTACCAAACATACTAATCATTATCTATAATACTTCATTTACTTTATTTTTTAGACGTTTTAATTAATTTGATTATCAATTACTAAACTTACTAATCATCTACAATAATTCATTTAACTTATATAATCAGGTAATTTAATTGGTTCAATATATTAAATACTAACCATGCTATTTTCCATCCACAATAATATATTAATCTTACTATCTAGGTGATTCAATTGTTTCATTTATTAAATACTAAACTTACTAAATACCATCTACAATATTGTAGGCTCATAACATCGATGAATCCCCCCTTGGGTTGGGACCATCTAGTACTAAAAAAATTATTGTAGGCTCATAATGCTATGACATCATTTCATACCTTGGATTTTAAACTTATCCCCAGTGATAAGACTTATAAATCTACTTAATAAAAAATTTCATTGATGTACTGAAAGACTGACATCTGAAACCTTTGAGTCTGATTGGGTCAATCTATTTGGGTGAGTGGGCGAGAATTGGCAAATAAGATCATATCTGAAATTATTAAGCCTGATGGGTTCAATCTATTTGGGTGAGCAGGTGAGAATTGGCAAATATTATTTAATAAGTCACCAAATTGCTCACCTGAAACTCCTTAAAATCAGTATTAGAGTTTAAGTAAATTAAGTAGTTAGTATAATCAGCTCACCAGCCACAAGGGCAACAGTGAAGCTGTTAGTCCAATTGGATCAAGTGTAGCGCTGTCACAGCCTATAGGCTACAATGTGAGCTTATCATCTGATAAACTAAATACCATAGTGAAGCATGGGTATCTTTTTTTAGTACTAGATGGTGAAGCATGGGTATCTTGATGCCAGGTTTATATAATTTAAAAACATGCCTAAGTTGGTTCACCTAATTAATAAAATAATTTTGCAAATTTAAGTACAAGTTGATTTAGTATTTTGGAAGATATGCCACATACTCGATGATTTTAAGTATAAAAAGATGTTTTGGGTAGCTGTTTGGTGTTATTTTATTGATTCAATAGGTTTATTTTGTTTGGCTGAGTGGTTGATGGCTTTTGGTCAAATTGATAGGACTGTCAAACGGAATGATAATTGCATTCTAATCCACTTGAATAATAATTCCACGTTCATGGAATATTCATTTTTTATCCTGATTTCACTCTATTCCCCTAGAACATTATAAGCACTGAAATATCCCTAGAAGCAGGTCTAAAAACCTGCAGTCCTTATCACAATAAAATATCAGATTCTAATGTTTAATTTCCTGATGTGTTTCTTAACTTCCAGTTTTAATAAATACCCTTCCCTAAGCGTTTTAAGTCATAAACACCCAGTATGGTGATGAATGCCAAATCAACGATACTGAAAACCTTGAGAATTACGCTCCACCACCTGCCGCCCGTTGGAGAACACACCAGAATCCCCTAGTTTTCTGAAAAATTGGTGATCCTGCCAGGGAACATGTGAATGCCTTCTAGAGCCAGGCTGCTACCCTGACGTTAATGAAACTTTACACCAGACAAACCCTAGAGAAATTTGAAAATGGTCCAATAGATAGATGGTTGGAAGCCTATAACCATTGGGGTGACAACTATGATGTGATGAATGCCAATGACTCTGTGAGGTTCCCAGCCTTCTAACAGGCGTGACAAGGCGGTGGCATAGTGTCAACCTCCTATTTGACACCTGGGGTGAATGGCAGGAGCGTGCTCATGCCAAGTTTTGGGTATCTACCACACAAAAATGGGAGAAGCTCCAGCGCATGCAACTGAAGGATTATGATAACCTTGACCATTTCCTGAATAAATTTGAAGACCTACTTGGACAATGGCACCAGTCTAGCAACTGACGCCGTGATGATATAGACTAACAGTTACTAAATGGTTCATTGATGCCTTAGAAGAACCATATCTACATGCTGTCCTGGTTAGTCAACCTTCATGTGCTGACCATGCCATTGAAGTCTGCCACCAAAATTCTCGTCTAGCCAGCTGTTGGACTACAAAATCAAACACCAAAAGGCTGGAGCTAGTGGAGAAAGAACCTGAGTGTTAGGCTACCACAAATTTCCAATATATCAGACTACCCTCTGAGTTTACCACACAGATGAAAGCCCTTTCAGAGCAAGTACAACAGCTCACTATGCTAGTACAATGATGACCCCCATGAAACAACCTTCACTGCCACAATTGTAATGAGCCTGTGCATCATTTTAGATAAGCTGAAACCCCTGCTGGTGGTGTAAAGTGGTTCATTTAGATGGAAGGTGTCCTGCCAGAGCTAATCAAATAAATCATGATGCACCTCCAGCTCCTGGGCAGGAAAATTTCGCTCAGTCTGTACTCCATCAGTACCCTAATCTGCAACCAATGCCTTATGGGGAAGCGCCAGTGGGACCCTATCCGCAGTATCCCTATTCTTATACAACTCCACCATCAAATGAATACTATGGGATGGGGACAATGTCTTACCAGCACCCCTGAGTTGGGCCACCACCAGGACAGTCTCAGCCCCCACTCCAACAGATTGAGTACTCATCAGCAAAGCCTGAAACATAACAAGCTTGACAACTCCTGATGGCAAAAATATATGCTGCTGAAAAATGGAATCAAGAAGAATTAGTCAGCCACAATATATATGACCCAACTAAAAAAAGAGAATTGAAGACATTTTGAACCCAGAGCAGAAAGAACCTAATGAACCGCATGGAGTACCTATGGAAGACTATGATGAACCCAGAAGAAAACAAGATTCAACCTCTCTCCAATCACTTGAATCTGCCAAGCAGGCTATAGAAACCTGCATCCCCAACACTACCCAAGTAATACAGCAGTTATCCCTGCGAAAACCCATTAAGTAGTGAAAAAAACAACTGCTACAAAATTTTGAGTCCCACAAAGACCTATGGTACCAGTTATAATCCAGCGCCATACTGACCAAAAGTAGTCTCAGCTACCAAGATTTTAGAAGAGACAATTATCCCAGTACCCCTCGGGGACCTGTGCAAGTCCAGCCTGGCACTACGGCAAGACCTTCATCAAGCCATTGGTCTAACCATGCTTTGAAATGGAGGCCCAAAACAGGAGTCCCTACACACCAATACAGGAGCACCCCGCACCATGGGATCTCTCTTTGGATTCTTAGTGCCCATCCTCCTCTATACAGGTTCTTCAGAAAATAAATGTAACAAAGAAGTTCCTTCTGGACATTGGATATGAGGACATCCTTCAGAGCGACATGGTCTTCCTGATGTCTGATGTAACTCAACAATCTAGTTGTGGTCAAGTATTTGAACTTCCTGTGGAAATAGCTGGCAAAATCCGCTATATTGATGCAGTAGTCTTTGATCACAAACACTTCCAGGTGTTGCTTTCATGGCAGGCCCTGAAGGAGTTTGAAATACATGCCAACTTTGAATAAGACTAATGGTTTATGCAGACAGAAAAAGGAATGAAGCCCCTGACTGTTACATATTCCAACTCAGAAAGGCCATCAGATACCCTGGCACAACTGTCTACCTACTGTTGTGATGAGTTAACAGAAAAAATTAATGCCCTAACCCTCTTGGAGGATCAGAAAAAGGAAGATCTATAGCAACTACTCAGACAACTTGAGAACTTTTATGTCACGATGGTGATGACGTTCCACTCTTTACCTTGGGTTCACACCAGATTGATGTTGGTTATGCTAAACCTATTGCCAATGACCTACCACCTGCCACAAGCATGCGAAGATTTGTTGAAAAAGAAATCAAGAAAGGTCTAGCCAGTGGCCTCATTCGCCCCTCTCAATCACTGTGGGCGTTTCCTGTCTTAGTTGTCCCCAAAAAAATGGAAAACTCCTTTTGTGTGTTGACTACATCCCACTAAACCGAGCAACAAAGAAAAATAAATACCCAATGCTACTGATCTCAGACATCTTCAATACCATGGGAGGCGCAAAGCACTTCACCAATATTGATTTGTTCATTAAATACTATCAACTGGCAATGGAGGAAGAGTCTATCCTGAAAATGGCGTTTGTCATCCAAATTAGGAGGGTTCAAATACACTCAAATGCCGTTTGGCCTTACTGGAGCTCCTAGAACCTTCCAAAAGGTTATGGATGGATTATTCCATGGATTAACAAGTTGGTGTGTCACTGTTTACCTTTATGATATCACCATCTATTCCACTGATTTCAATTAACACCTGCAGGACCTAGGAGCAGTAGTTCAATGGATTAAGGAAGCAAACCTTGGCATTAATGAGTCAATGCTGATACTCTGCACTAGAGAGCTGAAGCTTCTAAGGCACATTATATTGCCAGAAGGATGACACATAGACCCCTCTAAGGTGGAAGCCATTTCTACATGGCCCATCCCAAATAATGCAGCTGAACTCCTTAGCTTTCTGGGAAGTGTCAAATACTTTTGGGCCTTTATTCCAAACCTCAGCAAGATAGCTGCTCCATTGTACCAACTCCAGAAGAAGAAAACCCCTTGGGACTTCAGTGATGCTGCCCACCAGAGTTTTGTCAGCCTGAGAAATGCCTTAGTTAAAGCTCCAATTTTAATCTTCCCCAACTATGATGAATAATTTCAGGTGTTCACAGATACAAGTGATTCAGCCATTGGGGCTGTGCTTATGTAGCTTTGAGGAAACAAGTACCTACCTGTTGAATTCATCTCCAAGAAATTTTCTCCAGCGGAATACAACTACTCAACATAGAGAAAGAGGTTCTAGCTGTGGTGTTTGCTCTTCATAAAATCAAATATTATCTGTTGGAACGGCAGGTCACAGAATTCTCTGATAGCTCAGAAGTAAGTTTTCTGCTAAATAACCCCATTCCAAATGGTCTCCGGGTACACTGGAGATATGAGCTAATGTAGTTCGATTTAAAACTGGTGCACCTCCCTGGACAGCTTAATGCAGTAGCGGATGGGCTATCACAAATCCACAATAATCCAGCGGGACCAGCAATCTTCCATATGGGGGAGATTAATTTTGAGAATGAGCTCCTGCAAATATTGAAGTTTCTAGAGAATTTTGAAGTACCAAGTGATATCCAGGATATACTATCATTTAAAAAACGTTGTTCAAAATTTTTAACATTTGAAGGGAACCTATATGTACATACCAAGGGATCAGTGGCCCAGGTGGTTCCAAGAAGCCAACATATGCAGAAGATGAAGGAGGCTCATGATGATTTTGGCACTTTGGAGTACAAGTCACCTGGTTGAGACTCTTTGATATATACTGGTGGCCAAACGCCTACACTGAAGTTAGCAACTATACATTCACATGCCATTCCTGCCAAGTATTTGCCAAGTTATCAGGTGCTCAGAAACCCTTGAACCCTATAGCAACACCTGGACTATTTGAGATGTGGGGCCTTGACTTTATGGGACCTTTAAGGGTTGTCAAAGATGAATCAAAGTATATTCTAATAGCCACTGAATACAACAGCTGTTAGTATGTTGGTAAAGTGGTTACCTGAGCTGATGCAGCTACCACAGCCCAGTTTCTATATGAAGAGATATTTACTATCTATAGACCACCTTGGCTTAGTCTGACTGACTGGTGATCACATTTCAATAGTAAATTAATTGAGGAAATATTATCCCAGGTAGCACTCATCACTCCATGATAACAGCATACAACCCTCAGTGTAATGGACTAACAGAATGGATGAATCAAACACTAATGCATGCCCTGGAATTGTAAGGAGAGTATCTATAACTCTCCTGTTTCCAGTGTGGTTGTGCACGGTGCACAAAGCCAACGCAAGGAAACTAGCCGTTAATACTAAAGCTACTAGTACCCAGCAGAGGGTGCTGGAGCAATAATAACTCTAGCAAAGAAATGCGATAAGTAACCAGCCAAAAACGTCATGGTGCACACGGAGAGAAGGGGTAAATGACTCAGGTTGGAGGGTACCTGGGCGAACCAAAAGTTCCCAAAGGGATAGCTGGAGTATCTTTACGATGGCAAGGTTAACAGAGTGCAAGACCTCCTTGAAGATGTTTGCGCACAGGAGCGTTAGAAAAATCATAAATAAAAATGGTAAAACAGGGAAATTTTGTATTGGGAAGTCAACCAACAAGGAATGTTGGTTGGGGAAAACATATTTAAACTTTGACGTGAGAATAGGGGGTTTGTAGAAATGGACCCAAGCACTGACCCACCAATAGGCACACACTACCATCCAGATTGGTAGAATACGCTGAAACTGACTTCACTCGTGTAATCAATTGAAGTTGGATTTGACCCAAACATGTGATTTTGTAAATGGAATGGGTTTTAAAACCCCGTTATTTGACTAACCAAACTGAACTATCTGCATTTATTATGTAAACCATTCGTTTCAACACCTGGGCTGATGTAAGGGGCTGGACGTTTGGAACCTCACTAGTGTCAACCTGGGTATATCTAGCTTGAACCCAGCGTTGGTCTATCGTGTGCCTGAGGTCAGGGAGGGCCTGGAGCTTCACCTTCTGGGCCTTTTGGCACCCAGCCTTATCCTTGGGATTGGTCCCCACTATGATGTCATCTACACATGACATTACCCTCTCCTCCCGATGGGGCTCAACCCCCCTCCAAGAGCTTGCACAAGGGAAAAGTTATTGTGGGCAGGGGCCAACTTCATGGCAGCAACGGTCAGTTTGGATGGAGATCCAGCAGCCTGGGGGAAACGCTGGTGGAAGGCTTCAATTAGATCTTGAGCATGCACACAGCCGCATGCTGGAACCCAACTGTTCTCTGCAGGGTCAAAACCCTTCCAGGATACCAGGTACTCAAGTCCTCTTTTAATGCAACAGGAGGAGACTATATCTTCCACCTCCCACTCTGGCGCCCCATCCATGAGATGGTCCTCAGGAGTCTCTGGTGGGGGGCCCTCAAACAACATCAGTATGCTCTCATGAAACAGAGAAGATCTGAAATGAAGGAGGGAGATCTAGCTGGTATGAGGCATGGCTCACCTTTTTAACAACGCGGTAAGGGCTAATCCTCTTTGGTCCCAGCTTCTTGCATGGTGCTCGATAGGGATGTAATGAGCATCAAGCATCATGAGATCCCCTTCCTTGTACATGGGACCCACTCGGCGCTTCCCATCAGCATTCTCATAATACACTTGCATTGCCACCTCCAAGCTTGTGGAAACCCCTGGTGGACCTTCTTGATTGTCTTGGAAAAGTCCACCACTGCTTCAACCTTAGACCCACAGCTGGGCTCCATGTTAAAGGTGGGGTTAAAGCCATGGTTTCAAAAAAAGGGGAACAACTGATTGAAGAATGCAAAGTGTTGTTGTAGCTAAATTGGGCCATAGGAAGATTAGAAACCCAATCTGCATGATCCGCGGCAGTGTATTACCACAGGAACTGCTCTAAGCACTGTTTCACTCACTCAGTCTGCTCATCTAATTGGGGATGATAGGCAGTTGAATGACAGGGGTGAATCTGAAGAGTCTTACACAACTCTTCTCAAAAGACAGGGGTAAACTAGGGGTCCCCAATCACTAATAATTTATTGGGGGATCCCATGGAGCGCAAATACATGCATGACGAAGAGCTTGGCCATCTCAGCCATGGTTATTGTAGTTCTGCAAGGAATGAAGTGGGCGAACTATGTAAAACGGTCTACCACCACCATGATGGCGTCATAACCATCAGAGACAGGTAACTCCACAGTGAATTACTGATAGGGAAGTCCAGGACCCTTCAGTCTTTTGGACTAGTACCAACAACCCCACTAAAGGTTGCCAATTGGTTTTCATATGATTGCAGATTAGGCACTCTTTACAATACCACCCCACCTGGGCAGGCAAGCCCTTCCAATTGTAAGTGCGTCATATTAGCTCCAACATCTTTGCTTTACCAGGTTGACCAACGGTAAGTCCATCATGATGGCCCTGGATGATTTCTAGGCGCAGTGGTCCAGCAGGAACCCATAGACGCCTCTGAAACCACACCATCTCATTCTTCATGTGATAGCCCCTGGAGAGATCCTCTTGATTCAAAGCGCTTTTAGCAAGAAACATAAAATATTCAGCTGCCAAAGGCTGAGAAAGAACTACCTTTCTGAACATACTATATTTCTCTGCATTTTTCAGAGGGGCAAGCATTGGCCCACTGGCCGGAAAAGAGGGAAGTTGGAACACAATTTTTTTGGCATAATCATCAACTGTGTGTTATGAACTTCTACCTCCTTGGGATTGGGTGCTAAAGCAGGGTTGCGGCTCAAAGCATCCACCAAACCATTATCCTTTCCTTTGGTGAACTCATACGTGAATGCAAATTGGGCAAGGGTTCATGCCAACAGGTCTGCCGTGGGGTTGAGACATGAGGGGTGCGGTAGTACAGTAAGGCATGGTGATCTGTATGTATGTGGAACGGTTGGGCAGAGCCATGCAAGTGTTGATGCCAATAATTCAGCACCTCCAACTGCCAGTAACTCCTTATCATAAATGGCGTAATTCAACTCTGGCAAAGACATTTTCCTATAAAGATATACCACCGGATGCTCTATCCCATCTTCGCCTACTTGTAATAAGGCAGCTGCTATGGCGAGGTTGGAGGCATCACTAGACACAATCAACTCCTTTGAAGGGTCGACATGGTGAAGAACAGACGTGGATAACAGGGTGCACTTCACCGCTTGTAAAGCATCTTCCAAAATGGGGGACCACTGAAGCACCTTGGCACTACTAGCCCTATACAGGGCGCTGCCACCTCAAAAAGTTTTGGCTTGACCTTCTTGAGAAACGTACGCGTCCCCAGAAAGCTCCTCAATTCTTTTACTGAAGTAGGGGTCAGCCGCTCACAAATCGCCTTCTCCTTGTCTGAAGTTATCATGTGTCCTTGGTCAAACATGACGTTGTCCATAAAGGTGACCTGGGATTTGAAAAACTCACACTTGCTTATCTTCAGTGTAAGGCTGGCTGCCTTTAACCTCTCTAACACTTGGCGAAGATGTACTGCATGAGACTCATGATTGGGGGAAAACACATGAATGTCGTCCATGTAGGCAACCGCGCATACCCCTAACAAGTCCCCCAACGCAGCATCAATGCGGCGTTGTAAGATAGCAGTGACATTTTTAAGACCAAATGGCATGACAAGAAACTGGAAGATCCCTTTTCTGGTACAGAATGCGGTTAACCACCCTTGTCCCTTTTTAATATGGATCTTATTAAATGCATTGAGGCAATCCAGCTTGGAGAAGACCTTCGCCTTCTCCACATAGCATGCAAACTGTGAATCCAAAGGGATGGGATGGAGGTCTGGTACAGTAACGTTATTGAGGTTCCCATAGTCTATGCAGGGGCATAGAGTACCATCAGCCTTCTCAACAAAGAGAAGTGGGGAGCAAACAGGGGAGGTAAGCTGAAAAATCGACCTTTGGATAACTGATTCTTCATCCACACATCCAACGCCTCTTCCTCCTGCACAGTCAATGGGTAAATGAGGGAAGATATATGCACCAGATCCACAGTGAGCTTGAAGTCACGATCACATTTAGAGTGCTCAAGAAGTGTGTTAGCGGATGCTGCATCAAAAGAAGATATAACCCCTCCAAACAGGATGGTAGAGGAACCTCCACAGAGGGCTTCAGAAAAGGGGCAAGATTATGAGTGATAATATTGGGCCAATTTGGTAATTTTCCTTGGTCGTTATCCTCTGACAAAGGAACAATCAACTTGTGACCACTGGACAAAGACAAGGATCGTGTGTTTTCTTTCAAATTAGTCCTGACGTAAAACTTTCTCCACCACTCTACATCCAAAATAATGGGAAACAAGAGGTTCCTGATAGCTTGAAAATTGTTGGACTGAAGATAGGCGCCCACCTGGTAGTCCACCAACCCCATGACGTTAAGTGCAGGGATACCTTGAGAATCCCCACCTCTAACCATACCACCTGGTGAGTAATTCAACTCTAGGTAGTCAGCAAGGTCTTGGTCAATAAAATTATTAGTGGCCCCGGTATCCACTAAAATAGTTGTGCTGATCTTTCCCAATAGGGATGTAAGGGTATTAGTTAATAAGAAGTATCCAGAATTGTATTTATTCAACGCAGAAGATGCCACTACCTCACCTAAAAATTCTTTCTCTGGCTTGAGCAAGCTTTCAGGGTATGTTTTGGAATCATAGAAGGGGGAGGGATAGTTGGCCACTCTTATTACTGAGGCCACATATCCCACCACACCTTCTGCAGGTGCATATACATTTTTATATTTCAAACAAAGTTCTTTTTCCACTTCCTGACTGCCCCAGATCATGGTAGGGGTCAAACGTGGGTTCTCAGGGGTAATTTGATATACTGAAATAGGGTCCTCATCCAGGCCATAAGAACTAATAAACGGTTCAGAGGGAGAAATAAGGTTTTTGTTATAAAACACATTTTAGATGCAAGTGACCCTATCCCTTGTACAGCAATGAAATGGCCGATGTTATCCAAAGCCAACACCCCCAGGCCCATCTGCGCCAATTCTGCCAGCATCATCTGAAAGCGCTGGCAAAGTAAAATTCATTTATTTAATTTGAAATTGATAATTTTGGCAGAAAGTCAGGGAATCATGACTTTTGGACCTCAAAGCATCTGTATTCAACAGGTATAAGTATGAAAGGCTGATCCTTTCCAGTTGGAGGCAACCATAGTAATGCTGAGTTGCTCCAACCTCAGGAAAAAGAGAAAAAAGTGGTGCAGCTAACCACAGCTGAAGCCCACAGCTGTCGCCCACCGCTTCCACTTGGGAAAAGTTCCACATGGAAAAAGTTTACGCACATAAAGTTAATTGGTTGGTTGACTAATGTAAGGAGAGTGTCTATAACTCTCCTGTTTCCAGCGTGGTTGTGCACGGTGCACAAAGCCAACACAAGGAAACTAGACATTAATACTAAAGCTACTAGTACCCAGCAGAGGGTGCTGGAGCAACAATAACTCAAGCAAAGAAATGCGATAAGTAACCAGCCAAAAATGTCATGGTGCACATGGAGAGAAGGGGTAAATGACCCAGGTTGGAGGGTACCTGGGTGAACCAACAGTGCCCAAGGGAATAGCTGGAGTATCTTTATGATGGCAAGGTTAACAGAGTGCAAGACTTCCTCAAAGATATTTGCACACAGGAGTGTTAGAAAAAAATCATAAATAAAAATGGTAAAAAGGGAAATTGTTTATTGGGAAGTTGACCAACAAGGAAGGTTGGTTGGGGAAAACATATTTAAACTTTGATGGGGGAATAGGGGGTTTGCAGAAATAGACCCAAGCACTGACCCTTTAATAGGCACACACTACCATCCAGATTGGTAGAATACGCTGAAACTGACTTCACTTGTGTAATCAATTGAAGTTGGATTTGACCCAAACATGTGATTTTGTAAATGGAATGGGTTTTGAAACCCCGTTATTTGACTAACCAAACTGAACTATCTGCATTTATTATGTAAACCATTTATTTCAACACCTGGGCTGATGTAAGGGGCTGGATTTTTGGCACCTCACTAGTACCAACCTGAGCATACTTAGCTTGAACCCAGCGTTGGTCTAGCATGTGCCTGAGGTCAGGGAGGGCCTGGAGCTTCACCTTCTGGGCCTTTTGGCACCCAGCCTTATCCTTGGGGTTGGTCCCCACTATGATATCATCTACATATGGCAGGAATAGAGTATCACAGGCAACCCTGATAAATAGCCTGAATGCTTACCTGCTATCCTTTGGGCATACCAAACCAAAATCCATAGTACTACCAAGTATACACCATATGAACTACTGTTTGGAATGAAATTCCAGCCCAACCCATTGGCCAAGCAACTCAGCAACCATTTTCCATCAACCCACCACTTAAGCATTCTGACATGGAGAAACTGGTACAGGATTATGGCTATCAAATGAAGGCCAACTATGATAAACACCTCAAAACCCTCCAGGTTTTTACAGTAGGAGATCTAGTCCTCCTGTATCAAAATGAACTTATAAACTCCCACTCCAAGAAAACTCACCCACATTTCAAAGGGCCTTTTAGAGTTACCAAAGTACCCCCCTATGGAAACTACAACCTAGAAACCCTTAATGGAGTGCCATATCAGTCAACCATCAATGGCAACCATCTTAAACTTCACCAGTATAAAAATGAATAGGGGGAGTATTTAATGGATTAATAATTCTGTTCTGATCCACTTAATAATAATTCCACATTCATATAATATTCATCTTTTATCCTGGTTTTACTAATTCCCCTAGAATATTCTAGGCACCAAAATATCCTGAGAAGCCAGTATAAGTAACTGCAGTCTTTATCACAATAAAATATCAGATTCCAAAGTTTAATTTCCTGTTGTGTTTCTCATCTTCCAGTTTTAATAAATACCCTTCCAGGGTATTTTAAGTTATAAACACCCAGGATGACTGATGACTGTCAAATTGACAATACTGAAAACCCTGAGAATTAAGCTCTACCACCTGATGCCTGTTGGAACACACCAGAATTCCCCTAGTTTCCCAAAAGGACACAGTTTAGCTTTGAGGGGTAATTAGTTGTTGGTTGATTTGATAAGTTCAGCTAGATTTGGCTGGGTGGCTATGGGTTTTGGTTGATTCGATTGAACAATTAGATTTGGCTGGGTGGTTATGGGTTTTGGTTGATTCGATTGAACAATTAGATTTGGCTGGGTGGTTATGGGTTTTGGTTGATTCGATTGAACAATTGGATCTGGCTGGGTGGTTATTGTTTATCTATAATATAAAATCTAAATTAATAAGTTTGAAAATCTGAGATTCTATAGACACCGTAGCGAAGCATGGGTAAATTGGCTAGTGTCAATATAAAATAAATTACTGGTCAGATTATGGACCATACCTTACAAAATTGGAACGGGATCAATATGGAATCATCCCCTTTCATTAAAAAAGTTCATCCAAATTGGTCCAAAAGTTTCGGAGTTATGCGCGAACGAACAGAAATATACATGTACAGGTCGAATTGTGAACCTCCTCTTTCAAAGCCGGTTAAAAAAACCGTGCTTCTAGCACCGTCCATCGTGAAATTTTTACTGAGGTACCGACCTTTTTGATAACATGTAAAGATAGATATGAGTAGAAGGGATATCCTGGTTAACGAGCCCAGAATAGATGAGTCTAACAGCAAAGTATAACTCTATACGAAGGTGGGAGTCGGAGTTGGTCGAGGTATTCTTGGTCTAACAAGTTATAACTTATCAATTGAAATTTGGTAAATTTTTATTTTTATAAAAAAAGGGTAACCATCATTCCTATATGAAGTTGACCACTTGATAAAACTGCAGTCCAGCTCCCTAGTTGGCCCACGGTTTTTTAAGGTTTGACATCTATTCGGCAGGTCATCCTTATTTTTTTGCTCCCTGGTTTATCTGAAAACCTCACTTGATACTATACCTTTGATGATTTTTAACATGGTTTATAGAGCTCGCCCACCTTTTAAGTTTTTGGGGACCCCTTTACTTTGGGGAAAAAGCCTTTCAGTTTAACCTGATAGCGTTTATTGACTGTGCCGTTTAATACCTCCGTTATTTGCGTGGTTTGAAACCTTGTTTACCCGCCGCTCCTTTCCGAGCCACGGTTTTAATCTATTATCGTGGAGCCTTTTGGCATAATGGGTTGGGGTTAAACCGTGGGCATTGAAGATAAAGTGCGTATAAAGTTTTGGGCCTACGTCTAAACTAAATCTTACATGGTTTAAAACAGGCCTTCGGTCAATCTGGAGATCGAGCTGGGTTTACCCTGACCCGAGATTTCGAAGATTACTGTGCTGAACTAGCTTTGGCGGTTTACCTCGGGTCGGATGTTTCGGAGGGGCTTATCGTCGAGCACCTTCACTTCCTGAGTGAGATCCTTGGGCTCGGATCGGTTGATGGTGGGAACGGCGATTTGGCCGAGTTCCGTGGGTTGGTTGGGGAAAGGGTGGTATGGGACGTTATCCCCACCGTTGTGGAGCTACTGGGAGATGGCGATAAAGTGTTATGTAGCAGAGCCAAAGCGTTTATCCAAGCCTTAGCCTGTTCGAGCCTATCGCCCAAGGAGCTTCACGTTTTGGTTTTGCAGCAGGTTTCCATACTTGTCAAAGGGTGCCGATCGAGTTCCCAAAATTCAGCCAAGAACGAGTTACGGCTCGACTGGGGTAGTTTCTTACTAGGCCTACTGACGGAATTTGGATTCCCGAGGTTGGGGGCGGTTGCGGTCCAAACCAAGTTTTACGAATCCCTAATTTTGGGCTTCCGCGGCTGGTTCGGTCACCTAAAGGGGTGCCAAATGGCATTAAATCTGTTTCGGCAACCCCCGGTGGGGCTTGAAACCTTATTCAAACAAGCCATACTGGTAGGTGATTTGGCCGCACGGCGAAACGTCAGTCTTGGGCTTCAATTTCTACTTGAACTTTTGTGCCTCGCTTTGCAGGACGAGGGGCCGGAACTTGATTTTGCCTCGCATGAGTTCGATATCAAAAATCCGAGGTACCGGACCGCAACGGCGCACCCGGAACAAAGGGCTCCTAACCCTTGGCATGGGTTCCTCGAAATCTCCCGTTTAATCGCCTCGCTGGATGCAGGTTTGGTGGCTGCTCGCAGGCTCCTCTCCGAGCCGGTATACGATTCAACTTTCGAGACCCGGCTTCAGGGGATCCTGGTTCACCTTTACTGTTCCGACCCGAGCCTTCTCGCAGACGGCAGCTTGGTACCGAGCCTGACGCTTATGGCGAAGCCCCCACTTCGCAACCCCACCCTAGATCTACTTTGTTGGTTCCAGCTTAGGGGCCCCGACCCTCTACCGGTGTCGTTAAAGCAGCTTCTACCCCTCTGGGCCAACTTCGTGGTTGGCTGTGACCATGAGCGGCTCCGATTCATAGCCTACAACTGCCTCAGCCGCATCTCCACCTTGATTCCGCCTGCTGACCGGTTTCCCCTTTTGGCTACCCTTTCTAGCCAATACCAACATACCCTTCAGATTGGTGGCTCTGACGTGCCACCTGGGGCCTTGGCTATGGTGCTCCGCCTGATCCAAGAGGGCCTGATCCAAGACGGTTTCGGTTACTTGGAGGGTATCTGGCCTACGGTATCCCCACTGTTTAGCTTCTGCGCTTACAGCCCACCCACTCGGGGCTCGCTTGCGGAAAACGCTTCCGGAATCGTATTTTTCATCATCCGCCACTCCCCCTCTTCGCTCAGCTGGTGGCGTTTTATTTACTGGTTGAGGGTAGGATCCCGGATGCCCCCTTTAAGGTAATCGCCATTTAGCTATACCTTATCGTCAGACAAGCTTTGTAAGGTGTAGTGTGGATAACCTGTTGGTCCCGTTGCGATCCTACCTTGAGGTTATAAAGTCCCTCGAGGTAACGGTTACTTTTCTAAATGTGCTAAGTTTACCCCTAGGGGCTCCAAGTTCACCATGAGGTTCTTAACCAGCTCACGTGCCAGCTCGATATGGCTTTATCATCCAACTAGTTCAACCAATCTCCCCCAGCCAAAGTTCTTCGATAAGGCCGGGTTAAAGCTTAATAACATTAGCTTCTATGTAGCCTTTGGTATAGTAATGATACTGATTTGGTTGGTCTTTGCCTACCGGTACCCACCTAAATTTTTATGGGGTTTAGATTGGATTGTCTGTTGTTATAACCTAAAAATCGTTTGCTTGTTATTATAATCTGGCACGTATAATTGGAAAGAAGTTCAGCTGAAAGATCCGCAATTTTTTGCCAGTGTCTTATGGTATGCTGACCATTCGGAAGCTCACTAGGCTTATTCAAATAAATATAACTCTTCTGGTCTTTTTGGGCTAATTTTCCCCTATGGATTTGGGAACTTCTACCGATGCAGGCAAAGATACAAGCCAGTGATTTCTTGTCTAACAGCTGGTCGACACTCTTAATAGGAACTGACTCTAATAAAAAACCAGACAAAGAGAATCAAGCAAATATATCCTTTATCCAAGGGATATTATTTGATGATCTGATCTCTATTTGATCCTTTTACTTGGCCAGGCACCGGTATTTATACCTCCAGGGTATCTCCTGGCCATACCTCCAGCACACAATTTTCCTCATTTATTATTTTCCACCTCGGTTTGGCCCTTGAACTGATACAACTATGACCTTTTACCATGACTATTGGTGTTAATATACTCTCAAAATTGTGAAGCTTTCAGGTACAAAGGTTGCAACTTGAATGTGTAAAATTATCCTAAGGTTATCTCAATTTGAGTTTTGCCATACATCTGACAAAATATGATTACTGGGAAAATTGGCATCGATTTAAAGTTAATGATATACCCCTAATTGGGATTTCGGCAGGCCTCTTGATAGCACTGTTACTCCCACTTGGGCTATCCATGTACATGTGCTATTATGCCAATTTTGAGCATTGACATAAATTTTGCCATAGGGCAGAAAACTGATTGCAATAATTCAAGGGTAATCTTATTATTAGCCCATGGGATTTTTACAGCAACTTAATGTATTGATCCCGTGGCAACTTCTTGATAACTATCAATTTTATACACGGTCAAATTGATTAGGTTTGCTAAGATTGTCAGGGTAATCCGCCAGCATCGATAATTCTTTAGGCTTTATTTTAAAGCCAACCTCCAGAATTGGATATCTGGGATGTATATTTTTACTGGGGTTATAGCACCATATTAGAATATATAGGGGATGCTGAAGATATACTAAGGCTGGCACCAAAGTGACTTTGGTGGCCAGAGACCCATTATAGTTGCAAGAGATTTAACAATCAGGTTAATATCTCCTACTTAGATCATGTATCTAAATTTAGCTAAGTATCACTTTGTATGGGGTTGAGAGGTTCCAATGGATTCTGGGTAGGTAATGTGCCCTATAAAGTGAATGATCTGAGTATATATTACTGTTGTCCGGATGGCTAAGATGGTACACCCGTTTATTGTGCAAAGGTGAATATTTTCAGTTTGTAGCATTAGTACCCATACCTTATATCCCAGTATATTAAACTGATACCATTTCTATACCCTAATCATGCTGATAGAGGGCAAGCCAATCTGCTTTAAGAATTTCTAAGTTAAACCACACCCCAGTTTAGTCAGATAGGCTACCAAAACTTAATGTTGGCATGGGATAGGATCCAAGACATCTTATGCCTGGAATGGCTTCTCACCCTAATAACAAGGTATCCCCCACATCTACCTACCCTTTAATGCCTAGCTTGGCCTACATTCACTTTCTAAGCTATGCAGTTGGTTGCCATATCTAGACCTATCTGCCTAGATCAGGTTCAATTTAGCTTACACTTAACATCATATTATATAATTTTTAAATGAGGTGGTGCCATTATAAAAATGTGAGCATCCATTAATCAGTTTAGATAAACTATCATTGGGCGGTAAGTCCATCTTTATATAGTAGCAAACTTTTTATAAGGCTGCAAGTTGAATCAAACTCAAAGTAATATGTATCATCTCATTATAAACTGGAGGATCAAGATTATAGGATCAACGCCAAGTTGAAGCTTGTTGTTGTTGATCTAGATAGATAAGGTTCTAGTTATAAGCTGTAAGGTAGCATAATGAGGTTGATAGCATCTGAGAATTTAGTATGGAATCTAAATAATTTTATCCATAGGAAATTTATATCTTTGATGAACCCTAGCCCTCATAATTCATCAGATAGATCATACTTGAAGGTACATTAGTTATGCAATCAAAAAATAAGCGGCTATACTACTTTACCACATGGTAAGCGTTTGGCAAATCCGTATTAAACCTTTAGTCTTCCTGAAAAAATGATATCATAGGTTTATCCATAACTTTAAGTTATGCCCAATGGATTGTAACCATAACCTAAAATGGCTTGGTTGAATCAAAGTTGGGTGTTTTCAAGGCGAAAGAAACTGGGGCCATAAATTACACAGCAATACCCACATACTAAAAGTAAAATATCTGATAGTATTGGCACTAAGTTTAAATTTATAAAGTTGCCATGAGATGGGGTTGAGAATTGTTCTGCCCAACCATATGGATAACCCTATTAATGATATTTATGTATGTTTTTAAGTGATTATTAGAAAGAGGATTTTAATTAAATACCTCCCCCTCATGCCAGCAATTAATCTATAAAGTTAAAACTATTGATCCTTCAGGGCCGCATCCTCAATAATCAACTATTGATTGGATCAATTTATTGCCCATATACCAGTGTCAAAAATATTAATAAAATTAAATTGCAATTATTTCACCCTCACACCCCCTTTTTCTGGTGCTCTTGAATCATATTATTTCCCTTGACCCTCATTAGTAAAAATTTCAAATAACTAGTTTACATTGATTTTTCTTACCCCTGCGGCTGTATAAGCTTGTACCACCCATTTATTATCAATTACCTACCCTAATGCCAGAATAACCTCATCATTCTAATTTGTTACCATTATCCTAAATGGCCATTTGCTATCATCTAAATCCCATCAGGTCAATTGGTAGAGTTATAGATGAGGTGAGGCCAGCAAACTAGCTTTCTAACCCTCCCAAACATTACTTTAGCTTACCCAAGATTCCTAAGCACTGTTAAGTTACAGATGTATTGCACTGATGGAATCTATGAAACTAGAGATTATACAATGAAGGGACTGCCATCTTGGGAAATTCTAGGTCTATCACTAGCCTTTGGAACCTATTAAAAACCCACCCAGAGGGTGAACTTGTGAGCCCCTAGTCACTGTCTGTATAAAGGAGACTATGATGCACTCTATTTATTTGATATAATAGACTCTTGTTATTGATATTAAGTTTTTTATCTTCTAAATGGTTTCTATCATGGAACCTTCTGATTAAAGTAATATTGGGCTTCCAATCTGGGTGTGTAACAACCCAGTGGAAAACCCAGAATGCCAATGGCATACCAGTCTGGATCACTTGTAGAAGGGATCCCCTATAATGCTTGTGAGGGAAATAAAAGTTCAAGAACATAACAAAGGCCCCATACCAAACTAAATGGCTGCAATGGGGGCAACCATGGGTCTTGCTGAAGCATCTACAAAGGGTGGGAGAGGCAAGGAGGATGACCAATCCTCCTGGGTTTGCAGTTGATGACCTTTGGACTCCTTTTCCAAACCTTCTTGTACTGGTTCATCATAATAAAAATTCTGAAAATCATTAAAAATTTTAAAGCTTTTTAAATAATGATTGGGTTCACAAATTGAATTGATCAAAAGCAATTCAACTGTCAGAAAGCCTTGGGCTTGGCCTTGTAACTGTTGAGAGGGTATGCGATGAGTTGAGGGGTTGGGGATATTGCCAGAATGGCAGATAAATTTCATAAATTGATTTAGGCTGGATTGGCCCTCAGCGAGATAGCCTGGATAGTCTGATGCCTGGTCACTTCCTCACAGTTGTGAGGATGGCCATTCCTCGCCTCTAAATGGAGATTTGTGATTAGTGGAGATGGCCTCATTCCACCTGAATTATGCCATACCACCAGTAGATCAGCATGTGAATTATTCCAAATTCTCTGACTATTTTGCAAAGTGGGAGCAGACCTGTAGCTTGTCAGCCAGGTGCCAAAGGGGAAACAGATTTTTGAAAAGAGTTTGGCATATCCAAAACTCTTCAGAAGCAGCAGATTGGCATTGTGCGCCCATGTCAAAATTTTTGATCACAATCACCATTTGGTGGGCCACACGATTAAAGGCTTGGAGGGCCCACTTGACAACCACAGCCCTAAAATGCAGATCACTGCATACTTTGCTGGGTTAAGTGAAATTATATTGAAAAAGAGGTGGAGTCCGCAGAGTAGGTTTGGGTAAAGAATCAGCTTTATTTGAAACTTAAGAGGAAAGTGGACTGACAACTTCTCCTTCCAGAGGCTGATGCCTTGTATATAAGGAATGGGGAAAAAGGGGGTCGTGGGTGTGTTCCTAGACAGTGACAGCTGATGTACTCATGGGTACTCAGCCTGGGCTTGGGGCGTCATCATCCAGCTTATGCAAAATTGCAAAAGCTCTGGCAATATAATTGTCTCATCAGCCAGGGAGGGACCCTCAATGTTCCAAACTTGAGCGGATTTACTCAGATCAAAGGGGCAACAGAATTGGACTCTATTAGGGTCAAATAAACAAATTTTTAAAAGATTTTTTTTAAATTTTTCAAGAACGGATTCTTGACTCAGATTGGCATTCCCAGACCCAGAATTTCGGATTTCATGTTCTGGACCAGTTTTCCTGACATAGGAACCATTTTTTGAGTTATAAAGCCAATTTTAATTTCTTTCCAAGGAAGAGAGGGATGGCGGGGTGGAGGCCAGTGGAGGAAGAGTGCTGTTGGTGACTTCTGGCCTGTTACCCCCATACAAACCTCCTTTATCCTTTCAACAAAGGTTGAAGCAGCCAAAGGGGATACTGCAGAGGGATTTTTTGGGGTCAATGCTGTTACCCAACGCTTATCAATCACATGTCCCAAATACCCCAGTTGATCCAAGAGCTCCACAGGGGCATTAGGTCCCTTCTTCTTCCTATAAGGGACCTTTTCCCAGTCCAACCTAAGAGGTTGGGTCTCCAGACTTAAGTTTCCATCTCCATACAGAGTACCTTTTTGGTTTTCTAAACTGACCAATGCAACAGAAATCTGAGGTTCCAGCACTAATTTCAACAGCAGGTTTGCTGAGTGGGGTGATCCCATAACCACCTTGGGTAAAGGTTCAAAACTTGGCAGATGGTTAAAAATTTACCACAGTAAATCTGCACTATGGTTGACCTACCATAGTTAACCCCTATGACGATATTGGGCTATACTTCACAGATACTATTGTATAGTTAGTAAGAGTTTATACTGATGGATGTCAAGGTTAGTTTGAAAGTTTGTAACCCATTGTCCCTTTTGAAAAATTAACTAAGGTTTAAGATTAGCTTTTTGGCAATTGTGTATAACAAAGCTGTTGTCTATAAGTAGATGAGTATATAGTCACCAAAGTTTTTATAGCTCAGTAAATTTAACATAACCTTCCCAAATAAGCTAACACCATTTGCCAATTTGTATCAGGGCAGTTACGCCTTATCGATATTTTAAAATCCCATATGAACTTTTTATATGGTTAAGTATCTTCTGATCAGTTTAGATTTAAGATTGACAAACCTGGTGTTTAACTACCAGTTTTAAAAAGCAAATAACTTGGATCTAAAAACCCTATCAGTTTAACTTTCTGAAGATAAACTAGACTTTTTTTATCTACCTAACCTGAAAGTATTTTTTGGAGGGTAACTAATAATACAGCCCAAAAAGAAGTCCATGGTGTCATGGCAATGGCTAATAAAAATAAGGCCGTCACAGTTAGTGACATTTTACCTAGGGTAGAACATCCCACCAAAGCCAAGCATAAGAAGCCCTTGAAGTCAAGACCAGAACCCTTGAGGGATACCAATGAACTCTCTAAGGTCATTGACCAAAAAGGGTTCTGATTTTTGACAGTCAGGGCTGAGGGAAATGGCACCATAGAGGCAGAAAATCTTGTGAAAACTGACTTGAAAACCTGGAAATTCGCTGATAAGAAGTTATGGAACTCATCCAAATTCATAAAATCTTGTTTTTGCTAAAAGGTAAAGTCTTTTTAGCACAAATCAATTTTGTTAATCAGTCAAGACCATCACAGAACTTCCTTTATGTTCACACCCAAAAGGGTGGTTAGCTTGGAAGATAAAACTACTTCAACCCTAGTGCAGGTTTTGAGTTTGAAACCTGTACTGGCTAGAAAAATTCTTGGTGTGGTATATTTGTCCCAAGGTCGACCCACATTGAATACTTTTTTCTTTTTTATATTCACACCCAAACTGAGAAGTGCTCTTGCTCCTCTCAAATGATTAGATAAATTTTAATAAAGTTTAGAAAATTTTATCTTGACTTTTCTTTCTCGTTGCAAACACATTTGCAACCCATTCAATTCAAGACTAAATCTAGTTTGATAATCTCATAGAGGGGATTAGTCTGCGCCCATGTCTGGGAGCAGTTGGGCAAGCAAGGCAAGAGGAGCAGGCAGAAGGCCTGCGGCCTCTAACATACAAAAATGCCCCGGAGAATCTGGCAGAATAGAAAAAAATCTAAAAAAACTGGCGGTCACAATTTCCCCAGGAGATACTCGTGTGGCAAGCACAATGCAACCAGTACATCAACACGCCACATTCCCAGCCACTTTCGTCGGTGGAATTTGGAGTCCGTGTGTATCTGGACATCCAAAAAATGGCCCTATGGGAAAAATTTTGTGAAGATGTACACAAAATTTTCCTGACCGCGGTGTATGTTGCACCTCACTCCATGTCGTGCAGTTGGCTGGACCTAGGTTTCAAAAGCAAAATAGCAGCAGATGAGGCTGCAGTGGTGCGCATAGTGGTTGACCTCCCTGAAGGGCAACAGGTCGTCAAAACTAAATGCACCAGATGGACAAAATCAAACCAAATTTTCCTCACGTTTGACTTTTTGCCTACTATGGTAAAACGTGATATTTTGGAGCAACACCTGAAAGATGGTCTCGATATATACAGCAAAATACAATCTTTCAAAATGCAACATTTCATGCTGATGCCACACCTGTGCACTGGCAAAGCCATCGCAGTTCTGACCCCAACTAAGGAGATCACGAAGGACCTAACCCAGATCCTGCACTCCACCTTTATTGATATTGCAGGGCACACCACCCACCCATTCTGGGTAACCGTGGACAGCGCGCCCCCCATTTGCACCCACTGTGACGCGTTTGGCCATAAGGTGCATGCATGCCCCATCAAAGAGGGCGTCACATTCCAAGAGCACCCCTCGGCGGCCATGGCCAGTGGAGAGGCACACTACAAACCAACCGCAAGCACCAAGGAGGCTTTCCCATGGGGAGCACAAGGCTGCTACCTATTGGTAAAGCCCATCTCCCTGCAGGAGCAAAAGAAGGCCAAGTAGGCCCATAGGACTGCGGCCAAGGAAGCGGCCAAGACCACCACCACCATCCCGCACTCACAAAACCAGGAGGACATGGAGACCTTCGCGGCGGAAGCAACTTGAGAATCCATCACCCAATCAGATTGGGAGGCCTATGCTGAACGGGCCACTCAATCTGAGGATCTGATGGGAGATTTGATCTCACCCAATCGCTGCACCCAAGCCCCAGTCAAAACTGACTTGGGACCTATCCCAACCAAAATTTTTTTTTGCCCCACTCGACGGTGCACTGAACTTATCCGCACCACAAAAAATTCGTCCGATGTTGGGAAAACAAAAAGCGAAGGCCAAAGCCAACGCGACTCTTTCCGCAAAAATTAACAAAAACCCCGATAGCATTGCTGCTAATACCTGCACTGCTGTGAAAGCCCGTGGGGACCTGGAAGAGGCTGGTGGGCCCGGGGGCCCACCCCCTCGCACCTAAGGTGCAATGGGGGAAACCTTCACTCTAGGGATGCTGAATATTGCCGGACTCAAGGCCTCCCCGTCCCAGGCTAGGAAACTGAGTTTTTTACAAAACAATTTACCCGTGGATATCCTGGCCATCCAGGAGTCCCACTGTCCATGAGGTTCTGAGGAAGCTTGGAAAACAATGCTCCTACCATCCCTATCCTTTTGGTCGAAGCACTGTGGGGTGCTAATTCAGAAAAACAATTTTTTCAAATTTACATCTTTAAAAATATTCCTAAATGGCTGAGTGCTCGTTGTCACCTTCTCATGGGCTGATGTTGCACACACAATCGTCAACATTTACGCCCCAAACGGTGTACATGAGCGTCAGGAATTTTTATTGTCGGTCAAATCCCTCCCGCTACCCCCCAATTCTTTCCTAATTGGTGACATGAACTGTTGGCTAACCTCACCAACAGACCGGTGGCTACCCTCACCCCACGCCCCACAGAGTCACGTAGAACTACACGTTCTAAAAGCCACCCTTGGGTTAATGGATGCACTGCCGTGACATGCCCTGCTGCTCGAAAATATGACGTGTCCTCACATCCACAACGGCCAATTAAGGTCCATGACCCGCATTGACCTTATTCTAGTGCCAGCGAAATTCCAACCCCATATCTCCCACTTCAAAACAACAAAAATGGAATTCTCCGACCACCGACTGGTCTCGATAACATACCACTTACCCGTCACAGTTGCAAAGGCCCCATATTGGTGCAAAATCCACCCCCCAGAGCTCGCGTCGCCAGGATTTTCCACATGGGTGGAAGAGGCAACTTTGGCAAAATCATTTGTTGCACCATTTTGTGTGGACCCCATTTCCACATAGGCAACTTTCAAAGAAGACACCATCTGCCACTATCGCCATCTCTCATCCAGATGCTCACGAGCCACATTGGCGGTTATATTGCATGCGCTGGCAGAATTGGCCCACTTGGAGTCCAATATTCCAGCCTCAGGATATAGCCCTGCATGGGGCCAGAAGTGGGCGGAGGCAGCCGCCCACCTCAACGCACTTGAAAGGCAACACAAACATCAGTTTGTGTCCAATACAGGGCCACATGCATCACTAAAGGTGACAAGTGCACCGCATACTTCTTCAAAAAAAATTTTTGCACCACGCCAGAGCGTGGCCTGCACACAGGTGTGAAGATCGGATAATTCTATTGTGGACACACCGGCTGAAGTGACAATCAAAATGCAAAGATATTAATCCAAGTTATACCGAGCCAAACCAATTCAGCCAGCTGAAATGGCGGAATTTCTCGACTGAGCTCATATCTGCACCATTTTCCAATACACAGAAATAATGAATTTAATTACTCCAAACGAATTATGGACTACCATTTGTGGTGCGCCAAACCAAAAATGCCAGGCCCAGATGGCATTCCATATGAGTTCTACAAAAAATATTTTAAATATATATCCCCATTGCTGCTAGCCTCACTCAACCAAAGCCTGTTGGAAATGCGCCTCCTACCAGGAGGACATGAGGCCTTTACGGTCATACTCTTCAAGAAAGGGGATAGGCTAGACTTAGCCAACTGGCGCCCCATTTCTCTAACAAACACTGACACCAAAATTTTAACCAAAATCATGGCTAACCGTTTAGGGACTATAGCATCTGCCACCATCTCCCCAGAACAATTTGGTTTCATCCCCAGAAGGTCGATTTGGGATAACGTGCACTCTGTGGCTAATGTGTGTCAGTCCACAGCCTCTGGGGCACTTGTATTCTTGGACCAACAAAAGGCCTATGATAGAGTAAACTGGGAATACCTTAGGGCCTGCCTCCAACAATTCCGCCTACCTCCCCGCTTCATTAACTGGGTGATGCTGCTCATGGAATCTGCAACAATGGCAGTGCGTGGCCCAGGTTTCCTAATGGAAGTAGTCCGTCCTCAAAGGGGCCTGTGACAAGGGGACCCCCTTAGCCCACTCTTATACAACTTCAGCCTTGACCCACTACTGCGAAATGTGAATGCCCAACTCACTGGGGTCCATGTGCCAGGCCAAACCCCAGTCAAGCTGATGGCATTTGCAGATGATTGCGTGGTGGGGGTGTCTAATAACAAAGATGCACGCGCGCTTGAAGCCCTCATCCAGGAATATTCCCGGGTAAGCAACGCGGCACTGAACGCCTCCAAAACCAAAATCATCCTCCTTGGTCGGTTTCAGAACTGCTGGGCCCCAGCAAGTAGTTCCCAACCCAGCCCATCTGCTCACCCATGTCCACGACTTACCAACTCAAAACACACCACTCCACTGGTGCTCCCCTTTGTGCCATGACCTACCATAGGACCAGTACGCCATCTGGGCGTGTGGTTGGAGGCAGGTGGATACGCGTCAGCAGTAATGGAGTGCCATATACTGGACAACGTGATGAAGCGAATCGCCTCTCTCAGAGCCCACCCTACTACCCTCACTGGCAGGGTTGTTCTTGCCAACTCTATGCTCCTAACAAAGTCTGGTTCGGAGCCCACGCCATCCCCTTCTCCCCAAGCTTCTTCAAATCCCTGTATGCTTTGCTACAAGGTTGGCTTTGGTCAGGCCGCCCTCCACCAGTACGGCTAGAGGTCATGTTTGGCCCTCATCATCATGGTGGCATGGGCCTACTTGACTTCAAAGCCCATGCCGCCAAGATCCTGGGCACCTGGATTGCGGCCATCACTGCTCCTACACTCCCATCCCAACACTGGCCCTGCGCGGCCCGTCTCAACTTCTCCTGAGCCTTGGGCCTCAACAATCCATCAAACCCCCACTCCCTGATGAAATACCTCGCATCACACACATCGGCCACAGGTCCTCACGGGACCAAAACCCACTACAAACGAATCCTACTCTCCATGCAAAGTGCAGAGTGGATAATTCGTATTAGTGGACATACAACCCGAAGAGGCCGCCCCTCTCCTCAGTTCACAAAAGAGGTACAGGGGCTACCCATCCATGATGGTGTGATCCCCATTCGACCCCAAGTCCTATCCAGGGTGGACTACCTGGACATGATGGACATCCCTTATTCCACTGAGACCCAAAAGACTATCTGGAAATACGCACACCATCCTCTGTTGCAGCCTCAAGTCCGCTCCCATGTGTGGTGCTGCCTGAGGCGGGTGTATTGTACAGCTGAGCGCTCTAATGCTTTACACTCATCCTGTGTCGTGTGTGGCCAGTATGGAACGCTGTTTCACCGCCTGGAGAAGTGCCCCACCTCTAAAGTAATATGGCGCGAAGTCCAACGTCTGCTAGGCCAGGATCAAACACATCCCTTCAGTCTGTCAAGAGATATGTTTGCTTCATCACTGGCCTCCCCCTCCCACCCTCCCTCCGTGCTCTGGTGGTTGCAATCGCCATGTGGACTATCCACACGATTGTCTTGGATGCCATCGCTGGATCCACCCCCACCCTCCCTGAAGCTGTCCACAGGAACGGTCTCATTTGGTGGATCACTTTCAAGCATGCATGTTTGGATATCTCCCACCGCGTCGCCGACAGCTGGTCTCCTCCTGGTTCCCAGTCTGTTTCATCAAATCAGACCCCTTCCTCCACACGTGCTCAATAGTGGCTACGTCCCCTACACACGTTCCCTCCCCCTTCCCATAAGTGGCGTTCCCGCTGGCAACAAGAGATAGCATCGCTTCTCTGGGGTGCCTCCCCTGGTACTAAGTTTTGTCTCGTCTGAGTCATATTCAGAAGTGTCCATCCCATGGTCAGCCTTCCCCGCAATAAATTTAAAATTTAAAATAAAGTTTAGAAAATTTTCTTAAATTTCCCTTTACATTTGAGTAAATTTTAATAATAAAACACTGGTTAAAACCTTCTCCAATGACCAGACTCCGCTTCAAGCTCTGGTCTGACCCTCCTCTTTGGCGTGAAACCACCCCCCACACCAAAGCCTACTCTGCCAATTCTGCCACGTCATATTTTGCCATTTTCCACCTAAGTACTTATTCCAACTCACTCATCTCTCAAGGACTCTTGTCCCTGATAGTTTGCTTTAGTTTTGCCTTTTTTAATAAAATTTATATGGAAACTAAACCGCGATAACCTAGGACGTTGCTTCCTCCTGCTTGGCCATTTTGTCTTAATTTTGGCACCTGGTGACTGGAATATTCCCTCTTGCGACCTCCTGTGCTCAGTTTACTATGACATTATTTGAGAAAATCCTCAACTTTTTTTGTGAGTTTCTTCTCCTGTTGGGTGGCTAGAGTAATCCCAATTCTCTCAGAGTTACCCCCTTTTTAAGCGATTCACTTGACTGGTACTGTTGCATCCCTCCTGGCCTTGGCTTTTACCTTCTTCAAAGGGTATACTGAGGGTGTTGCGTGGCTCCCCTCACTCAAGAAGCTCATACAGTATGCAGTACCTGCCACTACCAGATTAACCTTCTCCCACTTGCTCAAAACAAAATGTAAAAAGGAGATTTTCAACACTTGTCCAACCTTAGGGTCCACCATAAGTCTCAAGTCAAGGACTTGGATGACGTTCTAATTTTCCAGCTGCTGATCTGTGAGATTTCAGAGAGAGCTCACCAATGGTTACTATACTATGATGAAACTAACAGATCCCTCATGGAATCTCTCCCAGCGTTGGAAACCTTTGTCAAGCCCCAAAAGCTTCCAACTGCCACTTTTGAGGACTATAACTCCCTTGTCCACTTGGTTGAAGGAGACCTCAATATGGCACAGTACAAGCGCCTGTTTCAAGAAAAGGCACTAAGTCTGGAATCCATCAAACAGTTAAAAATGGCCCTCCTATGCAAGATCCTGGATAACACTGGTGCTGCTCTTGGCATATGAAATAACCCTTCCCCCTCCTTATCTGGGAAGTGCTCCATCCTTGCATCCATGATTTCCAACAGCATTTGCGCTGTCAAGTTTAACTGTACCGCAGAACTTCAGATATTAGAACTCAACAACTCCATCTCTGTTGTGTAAACTCAGGGAACCTATCGTGGTACACCTGACGCCAGTCAAGTTTCAGATTCCATTGTAACTTATTCTGCTGAGGGCCTAGCTGTAATGGACACCTCCAACCTGACCATTAAATATTACCTCTGTATTACCCCAGTAAAATTAGAACCAGAAGTCAGCTCACCAAAAGGTGAAACTGAAGCCTCCATCATAGGTGGGGGTCTCCTCATTACTGGCCCTGCACCGCTGCACTCCACGGAGTACCCCTTGCTTTTTCCCTCAAAAAGAGGGGTTAATAAGTCCAACCCTTTTATTTCATAGCATACACTTTACTCTAGCCATGAACCCTCTGTCACCATTTTTAAACCTATGCCCCTGTCCAACCAATTGTTTCTGTTGTACAGGATGAACAGCTCTTTTCAATTACTCCAGAGTCACCTTCTTAGTGGACCCTATCCAGAAACGGGTAGATGTCTATGAAAAGATGATTGAAGACAAACTCGCCCTGGCTGACCCCTCCAGAAGCTTGGTCATCCTTATTGGTGTAGTTTCCTGTGATAAGGATTTCCCTCCCACTGAACATAGAGCGTTAAGCTATCCCACTCTGTTCAAATCCCGTGGGCAACTCACTGTCAATGTGAAGTCATACGCTGTTGAATCCTAAGAGAAAATCTCAACTACACCCCACCCTATGGGCTAAAAGCTATCTTATCATCCCTTGGCTCCATAGAAATTAAAACCTCCTATGTATATATCTTGTTCATAGCTACTTTCTCCTCTGCTGAGAAAATTCCAAGAGCTCACTTTGGTGGCTATTTGCGCTACTGAAAACTTCATCTGTCAAGAGGTAGCGGAGGCCCTGGACCTTCCCTTAGGGGTTGGTCAGCTTGTTAAAGGTGGGGCGTCTCAAACCATCCCAAGCTACCATGTATTATCAAATGTTACCTTTGTTTCAGGTGATGGCACTTTGTGGAGAGCTTCTCCTCAATTAAAAACCTCCTGTAACATGTTATTATATGTATTAGCTGTTGGCAACAGATTGTTATCTTCACCAAACTCATGGACTTCACTATGCATGCAAAGTTTCCTGGAAGAGTCACGGTTACCATCCTTGTCTAGATGAAAGCGCCATGGCGCTCTCAATAAAATGAGGCCTCTCCACCAAGGTAGGCCTAGCCTCTATTTTAACCGACTGCCACCCCTACCAAAGAACTTATTCAGCCTAAGTATATTAAGGGATATGCGGACAATTTTGATCTTTCTAAGGCTCACCTACTCACTGAGCACCAAGCCTGATTTTGAGTTAAATTAACCGTTGACCTTGCTAAGATATCCTCTCCCATCTATCCCTTGACCTTGAGGAAGAAGGTCGCATTTAACGTTTGTGTTGATGACATACTCTCCAAGGGTCAAATCTTGAAAAATCTTCACCGGTGTACTCCCCTCACTTATTTATGGAGAAGTCTGATTGTTCTTTCCGTCCTTGCATTAATTATGACAATCTGAACATCGTGACAGTACATGACCACATCCACTTCCCCTGGAGCAGCAGATCGCCCACTACGTGGATAAGGCTAGGGTGTTCAGCAAGTTAAACTGCCTTACGCCTTCAACCAGATTCTTACTAAAGAAGGCCAGGAGTAGTTGACAACTTTTTGTATCAGAAAGGCATCTACCAGTTCAGGGTCATGTCATTTTGTTTGAAGAATGCTCTCGCCTGCTTTCAAAAATTTAGTGATGCTGTCTTGGGAGACTTTATGGGAACCTGCGTAATAGCATTATGGATGGCATAATGGTTTTTACCAGATGCAGAATCTCACGCCCGCCACCTTGTTCTGTCATGGAGTGACTTGCACAGGAAAAACTTATTATCAAAGATAGCAAGTGCAGACTTCCAACCAAAGGTTGAGTTCTTAGAAAACACTATCTTCACTCATGGCCACATGATTGCCCCAGATAAAGAAGCAGCCATTTGAGATTGGGTTACCCCCTCATCTCTCACAGAGTTATGCAGCTTCCTTGGGACGTTTAATTTCCTCAAGAATTCATCCCAAGATCTCAGAAGTTGCTGAACCTCTCTAAACCGCATCTGGGAAGAAGATTTTCAATTGTACCACAGAATGCAACGCCGCGTTCTACACTGTTTAGTCAATACTTTTGTCCAGTCAGTGCTAGCACATGCAGACCCCAGCCATTCTTTTATTTTACCACAGATGCTTCCAACTTTTCAGTGGGAGCAGCTCAGCTGCAGTTTGGGGAAGACGGAGTGGAACGGCTCTTTGCTTATTTTCCAAGAAGATGACCCTGGTGCAGCTCAACTATGCTATTTAAGTTAAGGCACTTATTGATGTTGTTGAGGCGGTACATCACAGGCGCCGCCATTTGCATGGTTCTAAGTGGCCTTTACTGTCCGCACTGACCACACTCTGTTGATGTAGTGCCGCACCACCCAGAAGCTGTCCCCTCACCAGTTTGGTTGGAGATCATGTCAGTGTTCAATTCCCAATATGATTTCATTAAGACTACCCAAAACTTGTTTCCAGATGCTCTATCACAGAACCCTGCCTTTATCCCCAATGGGAACTAGTAGACGCTCACAATACCAAGATGTTGATTAAGTCAGAACATGTGAAGGAGAGCCACTTGCCAACCCCCCGCTTTGCTCATGATAGAGCCTCCAGAAGGAGAGACTGACACCCCTGCCCGCGTTAGGCTGTCCCATACCCTGTCAGCTGACTACAATAAGATTAAGCAGGCAGCCAGAGGAATGGCGAACCCCTGGACAAAGGTGACCATTGCTAGATGGGGTCATCCTCCATTGAGGCAAGTGGCGGGTACCACCTAGACCACTAAGAGAGGAGGTAATTTGAGAAACTCATGACCCTCCAACTGATGGCCACCCTGCAAGGAAAAGACGATTGAGTGGTATGACGCTCATACAGTTGTCAAGGCATCGCCACTGATGTGGCCAAATTCTCAAAATCCTGCTTGACGTGCAACTGGTCAAAACCTAGTTTCCTGAAGAGACCTAAACTGCTCGTTCCCCTCCAAGATGTGGAGGGACCTTAGACTTTGGTGTCCGTTAATTTAATCATGGAGCTCCCCTTGTCCCAGGATTATGACGCAATAATAGTTGTGGTGGACTGCTTTACCAAGATGCCCAATTCATCCCGTGAAATACCACAATCACCTCCATTTAGACAGCCCGCCTCTTTGTGGACCCATCTTTTGCCTACATGGCCTACCTAAAAAAATTATCAATGATTGCAGCCCACGATCCACTCCAGTTCTGGGAAGCCTTATTGTTCATCTTAGGAATCCGCCCCTGCCGCTCCACAGCCTTAACCCTCAGCTGAATGGTCAGACAGGAGATGAACCAACGTTTTAAGAAATTCTTGCATAGTTATTCCAACACAGAACATAACAATTTGGCCTCTAACCATCCTTTAGCGTAATTCTCATATAATAACCTTACCCATACCTTGACAGGCATGTCCCCCTTTTTTTGCAAACTATGGATACAATCTCAGCTTCAGCCTGAGTCCACGGATTAAGCCCACCGTTGTTGCTGCCAATGAGCGCGCCAATGAGCTCAGAGACAAACACCATAAAGTAAAGTTTTATTCTGTTGGTGCTTAGAGGATCTACAAAGCATATGATAACCAAAAGCGCCATGAAGGCTTTGAGTACAAGCCAGGAAACTTAGTCATGGTCAATACCAAGAGCCTCTACCTGAAGCAGCCCTGCAGCAAGAAGGCCCCAAGAGTGTTTACCCTTAAAGATCATCAGGAAGGCTGGCCCATCAGCGTACCAAGTTGATCTACCCTCTTCCATAAAAGTGTTCATCACCCTTCATTAGACCTCCTGACACCCTTTGAGGGTCCCATGCCATCCCACCCTGAGCCTGTGATAGTAGATGGCGAACCCCAATTGAGATCGATGCTGTTCTCGCCTCCCACCTATCCTGATGTCGCATTCAGTATATGGAGTCTTGGAAAGGTTGCAACGAAACTGAGAACAGCTAAGTATCTCATAGAGACTGTTCTAATGCCCAGGACCTAATCCGTGACTTCTATGCTAGGTTACTCAATGCTTTAGGTCCTGCCACTTAATCCTCCTTGGCCGCCTGGAAGCTGCCAACTCCCCACAAGAACTTTGCCTTGGACAACGCCCCCTTAGGAGCTGTAAAACCCCATTAAGATCGGAGGGTGATGTCACAGTTAGCGATATTTTCACCTGAGGTAGAAAGTACCACAAAAGAAATCATAAGGAGCCCTTGAAGTCCATGATATAACCTTTGAGGGCTACCAACGACCTCTCTAAGGTCATTAACCGCAAATAGGTTCTAGCTTTGAAGGTCAGGGTTGAGGGAAAAAGCGCCATAGAGTCAGAAACTCCAGCAAAAGTTTGATCTGAAAATCTGGAAAATCAGCTGATGCAAAGCTACAGAATTTGGGCGATTTTGTAAATTTCCAATTTTACTAAAAGGCAAATACCTTTTGGCATGAATCGGTTTTCATTGATTGTTTTAAGACCATTGCAAAACTATCCTTTATATTCACGCCCAAGATGAGAAATGCTTTTGCTTTCTCAGATAACTAGATAATCTTAATAAATTTTTAATATTCTTAAGTTTCCCCATACTTTAAAGTAAAATTTTTTAATAAAGCACTGGGTAAAAACTTTCTGCGATGGCTGAACTCCGTTTTAAGATCTTGTCTGACCCTCCCCCTTTGGTACAAAACCACCCCCCACACTACAGCCTATTCTGTTAAGTTTGCCACTTCATATTTCACCGTTTTCCACCGCAGTCATTATGTAACTCTCTTAGCTCTTAGAGACTCTTGTCGCTGATAATTTGCTTTAGTTTGGCTTATGTTTTACCACAGAAATTTATATGAAAACAAAACTGAGACAACTTAGGACTTTGCTTCCTCCTGCTTGGCCATATTGCCTTATCTTGGCACCAGTTGCCTGGCGCCTTCCTTCTTGCGACCTCTTGTGCTCAGTTTCCTATGACAAAGGACGGCCTGCCAGTCTGGATGATTAGACATCCATTTTACAAGCCAGAATATAAAGGTATAGTCACCATCAAAATTTTTTATTTATTAAGAAGGAGAAGAATTGAGGGAAGATGATTCGCCACAAATCTTAATAAAACCCACAAGTAGCCACTCAGTAGTGACAGTTGATGTAGAAAATTCATCATTTGTATCTTCTACAGGCACAGACTGAATGGTGGGCCATTTTGGCAACAGGGGAGGTGAACTAACAGAATTACCTCAGAACTTAACAAATTGGGAGGGGGAAAACTTCAAAAAGCAAGGTAGAATTGTGATGCTGTGAGGCTTCAAGAATAGAGATAAGGAGATCAAGATAAGTTAGCTGGGCCTCCTCATGGCACAACTGAGTAAGCCCATGGAAACATGGGTGAGTAGTTAACAATAGAACCTAGAGAGGTGCACTGGTTGCTTCCTGTAGTTGCCTGAAAGGAGTGTGTGATGGTAGTGATGACTATGATGACCTGTTAACGCAGGTGTCTGACACTCCCTTTGGGGAGAATATAGGCAGGAAGGGGGGATTAATAGTCAGGCAATGGAGACGAATACACTGCTTCCCCAGGAGCTTGGGTTGCACAGTTGTGGACCCCAGGATAAGGGATGGACAACCTTAGTTTGCTGCACTTTGGTGCACCTTCCTACAATAAATGTCACGGTTTTCTAGGTTGACCTGAAGCTCAGCTTTCTGCTAGTCAGTTGACATGAGCTGGCCGGCGGTGAATTTGATCATGCAAGTAAAGAAAGCGTGATTAAAAAGGACTCCAGTCTGCCTGGGTAAAAGGGTCAGAGAGGAAAATTTTGCTAAAAAAGCAGATGATAAAGGGAAGGGCCTCGGCTCCTCCCCCTCAGGGGCCTCAGCCCTGGGGTCATTGGGTCTTTTCTCCCACAATGGAGATGATAGGTAATCACCTGTCCTGGCTGTTACAGAAGGTCTGCCCAGTATTTAAACCGGGTGGGCATACATCAGTTTAGAAGTAGTATGAGCTACGCCCAATTGCGGTTTGGTCCACATTTGGTGGTGCTTAGATTTACGCAGCTCTAGTATAGTGGGAAAAGTACCCCAAGTCTTCATCCTGCAAAGTTGCCTGCACTAGGAGTCCACTGGGACTTTCAAAATTCAAAGAATATGAGATAGTGGGGAGCTAGGTAGGGTAAGCTGGGACCTTCATGTGGCGTGACTGAGGAAAGCCTATGGGAAAATGCTTGAATAAGTAACACCAAAAACCAGAGAGGCACAACAGAAGGATCCAGTAGTGGCTTAGAGGAGGTGTGAGATGAAAGCTTTTGTAAGTCCTGGGGAATGTACCCTGGCCATTGATCAGGCCCTTTTCCCATTCCTGAGTAAGAGGATATTGAAGAGGGTGGCTGTACCCCTTGTTATCCAAGGTGACCTCGCCCACGTGGTAGACAAGCGCTGGGCAAAAGCTTTTCCACTCCAAATTCCTCCCCCAGTTCCCACACTCACCTCAGCAGAATTGGTACAGTTAATCGGGGAAATCTGCACTGAGATCGCCAAAATGAAACCAATTGACCCAAAATTGAGTGTGAGTCAGCCTGATAGTCAGATTTCATGTAGTCAGAAAGGGATGAAGACTGCCCCATCAGTTGGAATCACTGACAGTTTCAAAATGGCTAATGCTATGATTGAGAAAATCAACCCCCCCTCAAAATTGTCAGGGATTATCCCCAACGGGCAGGTAGTAGTATTGGACACCATCAATGAGGGTTCAAAGCTTCCTTCTGGAAAATCAGGAATTGTGGCCAATGCAACGCTCTTGACCAAATGAATGGCCCAGTGACCAGGCATGGGCGGGTTGGGCATCCTGAACCCATTCCCAACCAAATGGGACCGCCCCTACATGGGGTGGCCTTGGGGGATTCCCGTTGCTTGTCAGGCCAAACGCCGTTGCGCCAACTGTCAGAAATGTATCTGAGCCTCAGTTTAGATGTTTGAGGTCAGACCAATAGCAACTCTGCCTGCCACCAAATTCTTCAATGTCAGTTCCCAGTTAACTTATCTGTTCCCATTCCTGAACAATTTGCCAGTCAGGTCAAACTTGAGGGACCCAATCCCAGCTTGTTTCCTCTCTAAATTGACCACTATTTAATCATTTGCATTGCACTGAGAAAATTTTTGGTCAATTTTTCTTTCCTAAATTTTCTATTAAAACCTTTCCAAAAATCTAGTTTTTTATGTTGAAAAATAAACCGCCCTTTCTGCCAACCCTCACACTCCCCTCAGGGTTAATGGCCGTACTTGTCTGGTATTGTATTATATGCCTGTATGTTATTCTGGCTCACTGGCAGTTATTGGGGAAATTCCTTTCCAGTTAAATATCCATCATATCATCAGCAGTGCCTTTGGCATTCTGGTTTGCCGTTTATGTGCTTTGGCACCAAGGCCGGCAGGCCAGTCTAATTCTTACTTGCTGTTTTCCTGACAGCTAATGACTGTGAAGTAACCTTTTCTTGCAGGTGCTTCCACTCTCCTTTTGGGGGGAATACAAACAGGAAGGGGGGCAATAGTCATGTATATAATCTGTCACACTACTTTCCTATGAGGTAAAGTGCCGAAAAAGTAGGTCCTAGTGACAAGGGTGTGGCAATCCTTAATGGATGTCTTTGCACACCTGTCTACAATAATCACCATGGTTTTTTAGGTTATCCTGAGACCTGGATAGTAGCCAGTGGCTTACGCGGACCTACACTGGTGCAGAGGAAGGTGATAGCACTCACATATAAAATTGACCAATTGACCCAAAAGCGCTGCAATGCTTCCTGCACAAAAAGGGGCCAGAGAGGCTAACTCCATTACAAAATAAACTGGAGAGACCAACTCTGTTAACGAATTAAAAGTGGGCACAGCCCCTTTTGACTCAAAGGTTTCAGACTTCTAGTTGGAAGTAGCAGCTAATGGTTTTGAGGCCAGAACCAAGCTCTTTAAAGCAAAGAACTCTAGTACCTCAAAAAAGGTGACAGTTGGCATAGTGGAGAGCCTCACAAAGGTTCACGCCATAGAGGTGAATACTGGGTGGTCTAAAGAGATGCTCATTGGCCACATGATTGAGATGTGCGGGTTTGCTCCACTATATATCTTCACGTTTAGCTGCTGGGTTAAAGCTTATGACTTTTTAGTCGAAATCTCAAGACACAAGTTTTGGCTGCCAGTTTGAGCACCAAGGACAAGGAGGCCATATACTCAGCATCAGGACCAAGATTGGAAGTTTATATCATGGGACATACCACCTGTTGTCAGGAGAGGGGCCACGTTGCCTCAGATGATAGCTTTGGAAGAGTGATCTCCTTAATGAGAACAAGCTGGTAAAGAACGTGAAGCAGAGGGAAGGTAGCTTGAAAATTTTTCACTGTAGGCTCTGTGGAATGGGTTTTAAGGGTTGAAATTTCAAAGTCATATGGGGAGTTGCCTTGTTCTGTCAATGTAAGGACCTGTAGTGTCCCTGTGGTGCCGCTGGACAGGTGTTTCTTGTGTGTCCTGAAGGGGCACATCAGAGCCAAATGTCCTCAGGATAAACCTTATGAGGCAATGGCCAAGCCTAATGGCCTAGAAATTGGAAGTCACCCGTGGCAACCACAGAGAAGGAGCAGCTAGCAGTTAAGAAGTTGTAAAAGCTAGATGAGTTTTCAGCCAAGGCAAAGGAGGTGGCTGCAGCTGACAAAACCAATTTAGAGGCAGTGAATGAGTACTGAAAAGTGCCGAGAAGGTCAGTAAGGAGTATAGGAGAACCCAGAAGGTGCGAGAAGCTACTAGACTCCAAATTGTAAGTCCCAGGGAACGTCCCCTGGCCATTGATTGGACCCTTTTCTTTTTCCCAAGTAAGAAGATCTTGAAGAGGGTGGCTGTACCCCTCGTTACCCAGGGCGACCTCGCCCACGTGGCAGATGAGCACTGGGTAACAGCTCTTCCAACCCAAATTCCTCCCCTGGTGCCCACACTCACCTCAGCATAACTAGTACAGTTAATCAGGGAAATCTGCGCCAAGATCACTGAAATGAAATTGATCAACCCAAAATTGAGTGGGAGTCAGCCTGATAGTCAGATTCCATGTAGTCAGAAAGAGATGAAGACTGCCCCATTGGCTGAAATCACTGACAGTTTCAATTTGGCTAATGCTATTATTGAGAAAATCAACCCCCTTCAAAATTGTCAGGAATCATCCAACATGCAGGTAATAGCATCGGACACCATCAATTAGAGTTCAAAGCTTCCTTCCAGCAGATTGGGCATTGCAGACAATGCAACGCTCTTGACCAAATGAATGGCCCAGTGACCAGGCATGGGCGGGTTGGGCATCCTGAACCTGTTCCCAACTAAATGGGACCGCCCCTATGTGGGGTGGCCTTGGGGGATTCCCATTGCTTGTCAGGCCAAACGCTGTCATGCCACACAACAGAAATTTATCTGAGCCTCAGTTCAGATGTTCGAGGTCAGACCAATAGCAACTTGTCCTGCCACCAAATTCTTTAATGTCAGTTCCCAGTTAACTTATCTGTTCCCCATTCCCAAATAATTCTCCGGTTAGGTCAAACTTGAGGGACCCAATCCCAGCTTATTTCCTCTCTAAGTTGACCACTATTCAATCAGTCACATTGCACTGAGAAAATTGTTGGTCGATTTTTCTTTCCCTAAATTTCCCATAAAAACCTTTCCAAAAAATCTAGTTTTTATGTTGAAAAATAAACCGCCCTTTCCGCCAACCCTCACACTCCCCTTGGGGTTAATGACCATACTTGTCCGGTACTGTATTATGTTCCTGTATGTTATTCTGGCTCACTGGCAGTTATTGGGGAAATTCCTTTCCAGTTCCATATCCGTCATATCAGAAGCAGTGCCTTTGGCATTCTGGTTTGCCGTTCAGGTGCTTTGGCACCAAGGCTGGCAGGCCAGTCTATTTCTTACTTGCTGTTTGCTTGACACAAATCGAGCTTAGTGGTGCATTATACTAATCTACAAAGGCATTCTGGAGCAGGTTTCCTCCCAAATTGATGAGTTCTCCCAGTCACTCAATCATGTATTAGGAGAGCTACCACAGTTAATTTAGGTGGGAAGGTGCATGCTAGGCTCATAGAGGAAGAGGTGGAGGTAAGGGAGGAGCTGCCGCAGCAATAGTGGTGCAGAGCCTTCGGACCCTATGCCTCCAATCAAAGGGAAGGGTTCAGTCGGTGACCCTTACAATAGTAAGTCTCTAGTGGATTCTGTGAACAAGCAGATACCACCCCTGGTCTATCCTAGTGCTGGGAAGGAGATGAGGAAATGTGGTCCCGCTAAACCAGCTGAGGTAGAAGAGGATGGGGACCCCCAATCCTGATACTGAAGCCTCAATGGTTTCTAACCTTTGGCGATCAGAGTAAAACTGCTAACGTGCAGGGTCAGAAGGAACTCAGAAAATGGCAGTGAGTGAAATTCAGATTTCAATTACACAGGACTGATATTGTCTTCATAATTGCGACTAAGTCCAAATTTGGGGTGGAAGAGAATTTGTCTTACCATTTACCTCCAAAGTAATCATTTAATTATCACTTGGTGGAATAAATAAGCTTGAAATAACTCTTAGGGGAGGGGAAGATGGAGGGGGAGAAATCAAAGGGGTATATCTTGGTATGGTGGGTGGACAAGGTCATGGTGACAGAAAAAAGGATATTGGTTTCTGGAAAAGCAGTGCTAGTAGTTTCAGTGTTTGGAGAGGAATCAATTCGGTTTATCAATTTATATGCGCTTGTTACGAGTCTGAAAGATAGGCATACTTCTAGAAGGTCAGTCTGAGGATCCAGAAGGAAGGCATTAAAGGTCTGAAGGGCTAGGGGGAGACATGAACTGTGTCTGCTTTAGGGATGACAAGGTTGAAGATTCAGGCAACTGGTGTTCTGATTCTGGAGCTCACAAGTTGATCGAAATAATGTTTAACATTGGCTTTCTGGATATGTGGAAGGCGGGCCATGGTGAGGAAGTGGAACATAGTGAATTCAAATTCAATTGGATCATCTCTCCCGCATTGAACTTGTGTAAGTGCCCCAGCCTCTCCTAATTCGCTGCAACTTAATCCTTCAGAATCATGATTCAGGTGCTTCAGACCACAGGCCTCTTGAACTGCAGACTAATGATCTTTGGGTTCTTCTGCAGGGAAAGAGTTCTGGAGACTGAACCCTAAACTCCTAAAGTGGTCTCCACTGCGGGAATTATTATTAAGAAGGTGAGATGGTGAATAAGACAGATTTTATGGAAGCCATATGCACTTGTAAAATGGCTGCGGATGAATGTGGATTTAAATAGGCATGTGATATATTTGGGAGGCAGCTAGGGGACATTCTTTTGAGGTATAAATTCTTGGATAGGTTTTTCAAAAGTACCCGCAAGAAAGCTGTGGTTATAGGGGAATCTGCCTACATGGCCAAGGCTGAATTGTATTAAAAATCGATGGGAGCCTTCATGGTGGAAAGCCTCAAACAAAGGACATCTAAGTGAGATTAGGACTCTAATGGCAATGTGGCCTTACTCAGAAAGGCAGTATGGACTTTCAGACCCTCAGCAAAGTCTTTGTCACTTTGTGATGAGGGAGTTGAGGTGACGGAAACAGCTCATATGGCTAGCGTGGTTGCATATTACTATGAGGACCATTATAGCCCCTTGGAGAATGTTCCAGAGGCACCCAAAGTACTCACAAGCGGACTGGGGGTACTGCTAAAGGAGACTCAGAAGAAATCATGTGCTAATATCTGCAAGTCAAAGGTGTCAGATGCCATCCACAAAGGAAACAATGGAAAGGCTCTTGGGGAAGATGTGTTGATCCTTAAGATATACAAGTTGTCTCAGGCAGAAATGTCTGAGATGCTTGCTAAAATTACAATCAACTACTAGTCTCTGGTACTATTGAGCTGGGATTTCTCAAAAGGCATGGTGGTGGTGTATAATAAGGGCGATCCTACCCTCATGGGGAACTATATGTCTTTAAATCTACTTAACGCTGATTACAAGATATAATGAAGATCCTAACCAATTGACTTAAGGAGTAGAAGCGATAGTTGTTGGGAAAGAACAGAATGGGTTTATCCCAGGAATTTTGATTACTGACAACCTGATGCTGCATCACCTGATAGAAGAATGGGCAAGTAAACAGTATGGCCAGAGGGGGCAGCTACTGTTTCTTAACCAAGAAAAGGCATATGATCAGGTGAATCATGCGTTTCTATGGAAAGTATTTCATAGGGTTGGATTTAATGACCACTTGTTGAAACTGCTTAGAGCGATTTATGGGGAAGCCTCATTGGTTGTTAATATCAATGGGGTCATAACCCACACTTTTAAGGTGTGTAGGGGAGTGCGTCAGGGAGACCCTCTATCTCCCTTGTTGTTTTTCTTGCAATAGAGACCCTTTTCAGTGGCTTTTAGGAAGTTGGATTGAAAGAAACTTATCATCAATGTGGAGGAGTATTCTCATTCAGTGTTTAAATATGATATTTGGATTTTTGTTTCGTCAGAGGAGGAGGAAAAGGTGTTGATAAAAAATCTTAAGATGTATCAAAGCTCAATCAACGCAAAGGTCAATCTCTCAAAATCCAGGGAATGGCCCATCTGTATAACAGAGATGTTGTATGTGGCACCAAAGAGCTCAACCCTGGATGGCAACAGGGGAGAAGTTTCTGTATTTTGAGTGTACCATACTGGATGGGAGTCACCGCATGAAATATGGCTCAAACTTAAAAGCAACCTTAATAAAGCAGCTTGGAAGTGATAATGTCCCAATCTATCTTATTGGGGCAGAGCCATTGTCATAAACACTTTCATTCTTTCCAGAATATGGTACATTGCTGGATTTGTTCTACCTCCACCATATTCCATAAGAAGATTAAAAAGTTCAGTATCCAGTTCATATGGTGGGGGCTAGCATAAGAAATCAATCATAAGAACTTATGTCAGGAGGTGAAGAAGGGGGAATCGGTCTGCTCAACATCAAGAGTATGATTAAAGCATTTCAGTTAAATTGGATAGCACAGGCCGCAATGAGGGAAAGCCCATAACTTGGTTTCTGATAGTGGAGGACTACCTTTCTAAGGCTTGCAGAGAACAAAACAACAATGACTATGGTGTCATCTGAGCATCAATCAAGGAGTCATATCAAGCGTATGTATTCTACCAAGCTATTAGAAGGATTACTTTAGAGCTTGGGCAGGAAGCAATTAGAGACCGGAGAGTGAGAGTGGCCCATTGAAAGGATCTGAGAAATTCTCCTTTGTGGAGGAGCTTGGGGACTCAAGCTGGATCCTCATCTGCGCAATGCCTCCAATCACTTTATTAGGCGGTTCATTGGGGGGATCTCCGTGATGGCGATGGCTGGAGGGTGCTTAGTGTGGAAGCAGCTAATAATGTTGCCAATACCTTCAAGGTGCTGGTAAGGAAGGCGTTGGATTTTATGGAAGCAACTGAGCTGCATTCTTTATAAAGGGAAGAAATTTTTCTCTGGATGCATCAGAGGCTGGGAAGCATGTTCAGAAGGTCGTTGAGGGCAGTATTGGCAGGTGTTCCTTCAAGGAAGAGAAGGCTGAAGGTACCCTTGATGGGAGAGCCGCTTCATATTTTGAGACTGCCTAAAAGTGGGAGGTGGTGATGGTGTCTGTCTCTCAAAGTTCACATGCGCCATGTTCCAGGAGCCAAAGGACAAAGAGCTTTTATCAACGTTCTTGACCTGGACTTTTGTAGCATGCAAAAAGTCCTGATGGACATGAGAGGAAAGAGGTAAGGGATTCTTGTCTATACTAATTAAGTTTTATCTTTCAACTCATAGTAACATCTTGGTTACTGGGGAGACTCTGCGCAACTGGAGTAATTATAAGGATGATGATCTTCTGTATGGCTGTAAGTTATGTGGAGGGAAGGGGACGGCAAAACATATTTTCACAGAATGTATGACAGTGGAGGCTGTGTGGAGAAGTGTTCTACTATGGTTTGAAGCATACTAACCAAGGTGAAAGTTATCTTCTAGCCATCTAGCATTTCCAGAGATCATGATTGCATATGCTCCTCTGAGTTTACTTGCAGATAAGGAGGGGCTCATGGTTTCACACACTATATGGGGGGGAGGTGATGAATGTTCTATGGCTTTCCAGAAACCAGCGTTGTTTCCAGTCATAAGGAATTCAAGAGAAGAGCTTCTTGGCTATAGGCAAGCAACAGTTAGAAATAGCCATAGAAAGATATGGCAATCCCCTTTACTCAAATAAGTCCAATCTTGGGGTCAGTCTGTTATCATTCTTCATAATAAGGAATAGGAGCATAGCTTAAACTGGTGGGTAGCCTTTGCTATCTGGCATAACAAAAAGTTAAAAATATGTCATTTTAGGGGTGGTGTGAGACACCACCCCCTCAGTTGGGGTTCAGTTATGGGCTTTGTTTTTCACAGGCCCAGTGTTTCAGGGGCGGTACTCTGGGTTTCATCACACAAAGTATCCTGCACTAGGTGCCCTACAGGCGCACAAAAACTCATAGAATGGGAGATAAGCCCAAGTAAGCCCCATATGTAAACACTCACTTAAACAGGGAAGGTAGCAGCATAGTTATTAATGCCACTATATCACAGTCATTGCATAGACTAGAGACATGGCAGCTTAGTGAGTATCGCAGCATACTTACAAATAGATTAACCTGAAATTTATTTGTTTTTTAAGGTTATTTTTTATAATAAACAAAGTAAAAGAATTAATCAACAGAATACCCAGTCAAAGTCTACTGTCTTAAGAGCCACATTGTTGGGGAGTAGGTGGGGCGTTCATAGATGTCCAGAAATCTCTTTGCGCCCAAAGTTTGATGAATTAATACTAGAGCATTTTTGATGTAAATTTGGATTTAACCTGATCAGCCAGATCAGTATCAAAGGTTTTATAAAAATCTCTTGGGGTTAAATTCCACCTGGTGGGGTGATGACAAATTGTTTGACAGGCAGCGGCATGCACTCATGGTCAGAGAAGGTAAAGATGGTCCTATTTTTGATTAAATGTGTTTGACACAACTAAACTTATTGGGATGGGCTCACCTTCACTTGCGGTGAGGTGGGAAGTTTGAAAGGTGATTTTGAGTCAAAGTTCAATTCAGATGATTTGATTTTGTTTGACACCATTTTAGACCTTTAACAAACCTCAAGCTAGGGTACAACGCCTTAGGAAAGGTTAAAAGGTCCAAACTTTCTACCGGTGATGGCCTCTGGCCACCACCACCTCTTAACACATTCCCTGGATCCTCTCCACCAACTCTTTGGTGGTAAGAAGAGGAAGTAAAAGAAAACCTTCAAGGAGTAGGCTGCCACACATCTCTTATCCACAACATGGGATATATCACACTGGTTGATGAGAGGGAGGCAGCCTTTTTTGCCCCCTTATTGGTTCTGAAGGGTTATCCAATTGAGATGAAGGGGGTGCTATTCAGGACATACAAATGGACTTGCACCTAATATGATATTCTAGATCATGATTAAACCTCATGTCCCGATAATCCAATTGGGTGTTAAGGACTATTCTACTTGTTGGGCCATAAGCTCAGTTGCTGGTGCTGCAAACAGTCTGCAGGCTAGTCTTTAAAAGCTCGCATAGGTGGTTAATTTAAAGGTCTTGACATTAGAGGTTCTTCAGACCTACTAGTTAATCTTATAGGACTTAACCTAAGGTTCAGAGGCCCCAATAAGGGCTGATGATTAATAACTTAATCTTAGCGATCTATTCAGCGATTTCTTTTTTTGATGTGAGGGGCAAACCTAACTTAAGGGTTAGAAGTCCCAAACAAATTGTTAATTGATTAGTGAATAATTTTAGAGGTTAAAATGTCTTTTTGTTAACCTGAATTATTGATGCTATATGTAAGGTACCAGAAAAATCAGGGATAAAATAAGGAACAGTGAAAGTTAGGCGTAACCTCTGTGCAGTGATTCCTTTTTGTGGCTCAATAAAGCTGTGCCCAAGAAGCCCAACAGTTAATACTTGCAGCAGTTTATGACACACAACGAGTATTTATCTACCTTTGAGGGTGCCAAATTACGCTTAGGTCCCAGCATCTAGAGTATTCATCCTATGGTAAGATTGGCGAAAAGACTTATTAAAGTTAAGGTATCAAAAGAAATATAGATAAAATGGCATAACTTTATTTTAGTACAAAATAGAGGCTTTTATAAATATTACACAACAATTTAACACCAATAAGGAAAAGGAATAATGATATTAATAGAGGGTGAGATCTGCACGGAGGCTCTTGGTTAGGCGATGCATTAAGATTTGAAAAATGGTTTTTAGTATATTTTTGATGGGTAGTAAATGTATTCTCAATGAACTAGATTGATGAGACTTATTATCACTTAGTCAATTGTTAGACAGATTTTTCTCCAAGCTCTTTTGTGAATGTATCTTGATTTACTGCCTTTAATGTCACCTGATGAAGGAATCACTTGATATTGTGATGATTATTCACCTCATCTAATTAGTATTTCTTTTTAAGGTATTCTGGGCTCAAGTCTGTCCAATATAATTTCCTATCATTGAGTTGAGCCTTACCGACTAAAGGTTTTACAACATAGTTGATAAATGGGATTTCTTAAACCAGTTTTTTAATTATAGCGTCATTCACTTGTGGAATTTACTGGCTAAAATTCTTCCCATTATGTCCAAAACTATGATATATGATACCCTGTTCAGGGGTAAGAAGATAATAAAAGGATATATATGAATACGCCTTAGAGTTAAATGGATTGAAGATCAGGTAGCTCATGTGATTTAGAAAATAATTTGAGTTGTGTGTCAGTGCTTGCTTAACACTATCATTGATAACTAAGGAGTCAATTCATAATTGACTCATAACTCAATTTCTATCCTTTTCCATTGTAAATCATGGGAATTGTTAATTAAACTATAGTTTCAGAAATAATAAATTTCTAGACATATATAGAATAGGTCCAATGGCATACTTCATATCAATGAAATTTTAGAAAACATTTGAGTGACTTGGAGTAAACTGTAACGAATTTGGAATCCCAAGTCAAGGCTTCAAATATACTAGGGAAAAGTCCGCCAGTAGCCATTATAAAAGTTATGTAGCCTAGATACCATGTATATATGTCTGTGATATTTATTTGGCTTATCAGTATAATGATATAGAGTTAAAAATCTTCTATACCTGGTATTTTCATTTTCTAAAAACGTTTAAAAATAACAGAAGTTCAATACACTTAAATGGACATACTTGGGTTGCTTTAGCTATCACTTACCTTAGTTTTTATCAAATGAGACTTATCTTCTATTTGACAGGTTACTCAGCACATGGTATGTGACTGCCAAATTTTAGATCCTTCCATCTGTGGATTGACAGCTAGTTTTAACTAAGCATAAGTTTATACTGACTAAGAATTCCAAACTACCTGAGCAGTTTAAAAGTTAAGACCACCTTTATCCCCTTATGAACCTAGCTCTACAACTTGCACTTTTGCATATGGTCCAACATAGTACCATACTGTAACTTTTCTTTAATGGTATTAATGCGGCCTAACCTGAAAGGGGCAGTCACGCATTTTAACTTTTGGTTACTAAATAAAACTGAAGAAAAAATCCTAGCATGACAACGCTGCAGCAAGATTAAGTAGCAATACTGGATATGGAAGGGGGACAGGGGATCTCCATCCATCGCTGACCTAAGGCCACTAATTAGAGCATAAATAATGAGTGGCAGGGCGTTGGAAGGATGGATATATAGATAAGATTATTATTGTTGAATCATTGAGAATAAATGTTAAATAAGAGCCTCAACGTAGTTGATAAGCTAATTTATAGGCATATTATAATAGTTCTGGCAACATAGAAATTTTCTTAAGCTGTTGGCAGGTTTGATAGGAGTGGAAGTTGAACAATGATGACTTGTCTTTGTCAACAAATGAGTGGCCTTCAGTGAACACATGCTCTATAATTTTGTCACTTGCTTCCTCAGGGAAGTGGGCTGAGAATTTAGGACATGAAATTCCCTTGATAAGAGGTTTCATGGCCTCATAAGTTCTTGGTGGAGGGGGTGTTGGTGAAATCAGAAATCTCTTTGACATCCAGTTGATAATGGGGATTATATGCTGAGAAGCCTTTGCAAGGGTGGAAATGGCAGTGGGGAATGAAAGTGGAAGCGGAGGGAAATTTTAAAATTTAAATTAATTAACTTAGGGGTCAGAGGCATAAGGTTTCCCTGCGTCATCAAATATTTAAGATATGAAAGGTTTAGAGATGGGAAAACAGGGGTCAGCAATGGAAGATTATTGGTTGGGAGTAGTAGAGGATGTCCATGAACCACTGGCTGGCAATTTGACCAGGGTTTAAGCCACAATTTGCTCATGCACAGTCAGATTCTATGAGTTGTAATCTGCTGGTGCAGCCAGAAATACAGGAGACAGCTGAGGGAGGAGGATTGAGCCCCAATAAAAAAATACACTAGAGTGGTAGCAAGGAGGACGCTGGAGATAGGAGGGCTGGAGGCTGGTATATCATCAAGGGAAGGAAATTTAACTTTAAATGATATAATTTGAAGCACAAGTGGCATACTGAGCAGCCTCTATCAACACAGGATATAATGGGTGGTTAGGCACAGAAGATCACAGTTAGTAGGGAATTGCTATATGGGAGTCTCAGTAGAAGGCGTTATGATGACCTCATTTCAAGAGAAAATTGGCCTCTAAATGTAGTTGCTTCAGCATCCACAACAGTAGGCACAGACTACTCAGCTGCGATTTTTCAGAATTGGGTGGTTGAGATTGGGAAGGGGTCCTTGTCATTGTGGGGTTGAGGTTCCAACAATTGGGGTTGAACTAGCACCTAAGGGTTCCACTATCCTTGAGGTCTTTAAAAGTGACCAATGGGTGTTGTCAAATTTGAAAACACAAAACCTGAAAATTTTTACTTAATTTTGACAAAATAAAAAAATCAGAACATTTGGGGATATAGTTGATATTTTTAAATTAAACAATAACGCAATAACCTACTAAGCTATGATACTGGTTTTTAATTTTGGCTTGGGGAGGGAGGCTAATAAGCTGTAATATGGTAGTGGAGAATGATTTCTGATCTTAAATTCATTGATTGACAGTTTTGATCCCTAATTTTGACTTAATAGTGTTAGAAGATGATTCCAAGCCATCCTCAGGATGTTTTCCTGACTTCCAAATGTCTGAATCCACTTTTTTGATTTCATAATGAGGCGTTGAGGTTTATCCCCATTTTTGACCCTTTCTTTTCAATTTTTGACTCGAATTTGGATTGCTAGGAAGTTTCTCCTCTCAGATTGACTTCTGGTTGAGTCCCCTATTGGGGACAGGGAATGGGGACCATGGAGAGAGCTTTTTGAATTTTGAAACTCTATACAAATTTGCTTGAGTTTCTTTGTATAATAACTTGTAGATTTTAAAGCTTAGATGAGTTTGGGTTGAGGGGTAGATGAAGGAAAGGCGCGTGGCAGGCAGGGGGAGCAGCAGCCACACATCTCTCATCCAGGTTATGCCCTGGGTCAGAGATCTGGGTAAGGGCTGGGTTTAGGGTTTGGCACTTTTTTTGACCTAAAGGGAAGAATGACCCCGTCTAGCTTAATAATTGGAACTAAGGACCTTACAGAAGGTGTTGATTGTTGAAAAGGTTTAAGGCAATTCATGGTGGAGTGAACATAAGGAGCTACAAACTGAAAGGCAGGGTTGACGCCATAAGCAGATGAACACTCCCGGAGCTCGTGGCAGATCTGGTCAAGAGAGATGGTTGGGTAGGCTGGTAAACTGGACCACCAGAGTGCATACTCTGTCATTCAAGTGCAAGTTGTAAGTATAGAAGTATTTTCTATAAGTGAGTGGTATCATTACCACAACTATGGCCTGGCTTTCCATAGAGAAGCCAAGGTCAAAGTACTCCTTGAAGGTGCGGAATACTATGAAACTTCCAGGTTTGAACACAACCTGTGCCATCTTGATGATGGCTGCACTCCAGTAGGAGAAGAAATTTCCATACTAAACCCAAAGACCAAAGTGCAGGTTGCTCTGGGGGAGGATCATGGGGCTATGAAGCACCTCCTGGGAGTGTGCAAGATGTTGAGCTAAGTCTCAAGGGGTACAAAACGAATAATGAGATTCAAGAGATAACATAGTTATCCTGGGCGCGCTTTGGAAGCGTCTTAAAACACCAAGAGGCAGTGCATTACCACTCAAGTGGAAACAGAATCCGTCAAAATCTTGATAAATGTTAATCAATATGCCATAGTGGCAAAGGTTGTTGTACTTTATTATCAAAAGCAAATTTGATCAAAGAAGTGATTGAAACAAAAGAGAAATCTACCATAATGCAACCTTTTGATCCTATAACTTGGTATTCTAATACCTTTTCCCCTCAATCAATATAAAAGTTTTCATTAACTTCTTTAATTTTAAATTATTTGAGGTGGGTTGACCTTGGGACAAATATACTGCACTTATTTGAGATAAAGAATGAGAATATAAGAATTGAGACAAAACCCAATTACTGTGAAAACCTTCATGAGCGTGTTCTGATAGCCAAGATTACATGATCTAAATTTAATAATTTTCTTTGGTCAGACTGAGGCATGATGCGCAAATCCACCTGTATTTGTATCCTCTTAGAACAGAAATACTAAATTCTGCCAAGCCAAATTTGAACCTGCATCATGAAGTGCAAACTAGGATGCTGTTCCCACTACGCTAACACCCCCTAGGATTGCACTAAAAGTAAACAAGGTGGGTCGACCTTGGGACAAATATACCACACCAAGTTTTTTTAGCCTGTGCTGGTTTTGAACCTATATCAATTAAAACCCAACCCATAGTGGAGCAGGATCCACGTCGCTATGCTACCACTCCTCCCCTAGGATGCACTAACTTCTTATCCAAATTGTTTTATTATAATATATAGGATGAATTTAAAAAATAGATAGAAGCTGACAAAGCTACATCAGCTACAGCTTAAAATATTATATAATTTACTAATGAATTAAAATGCAAACTCGCACTCTCTTTCCATCCCATAACTTTCTGAGCAAATTATATAAAAAAATTAAATCTTGATCACCCACCATAGTTTCTCACTAATGTCTTCAGATTCCCCACTGGCTGCCCCAGTGTAGGGCAGTGGCGAAACTCCCCCACCATTTTCCATCTGACAGGAAAACATGCTCAGACTGGCTTGACCAGTCATACCAAACACCTGGGATGATTCATTCCTCCCAAGGATCTTGACGCCCACCTCGCTTGAACCCAAGAGGTGCCTTGTTGACCCCTGGTGCTCCCCCAGAGCAACATGCATTTTGGCCTTAGGGTCAAATATGGGAAACTTATCCCCTACCATGACCAAGCCATTATCAAAATGACTCAGGCGGTGATGCATCCCACCTGTTTTATTGACTTCCACCCCTATAAGGGGCATTTTGATCTCATCTTCACCTGTGAAGCTGATGCCACCACTTCAGCAATGGTGCCCCTAATTTTCCAGGGTACCCCTCTCCCAACAACTCAGACCCAGCTCCCAGTGGACACCACTTTGGTGGTTCAGTTCACTGGTTTGCCCACCCATCTTCCCCCCGAGGTGTTCCACCAGGAGCTGATGGAAGGTTTGGCAGCCTATGAGTCCAACTCCATCTTGCAATTTATGATCCCAAATGGGGCCACACGCCTCGCTGGGCCTCAGGCATATGCCATGATCAGCACTGAATCAAACAAAATTGCCCCATCAATTCCCCTCACGCCATTATCCCCTCTACCCCCGACCATCAATTTTGGGCCCGCATTGAGGGTGGATGGACGATCTGTCTGTCCTGTTTAAGTTAAACCACTTGAAATGCAAGTGCCCAGCCCTAGCTGCTTCTGATGGTGCTGATTTTTCAGCTGCCGGCCTCCAATCCACTTCCCACCCCATGCCAGCTTTGGTATGAGGTTTGATCCTACCTCCCCTCCCCCAAAGCCTGATGCTGCAGCTGCACCTGCAGCCACCAATCAGCCTCCTCCTAGCCCCAGTGCCACAAATGATCCCTCCATTTAAGCACCAGCTTGGACCCCAGTTCAATCCCATACTTCTTCCAACGAATCAACCAAACCTCAACCATACGCAGATTCCCCAACTCAATTCAACCAGAACCCATAAGAGTTATTGGCTGAAATCGAAGAATCAGGTAATCTCATTGAAGAATAATCTCTGCAAATCGAACAGTTCTGTAATGCAGAATGGGATGCCAAATTCCCCCCTCGTTTATATGCCCCACAGCCAAATTTTGAATCATTTTAAAGCGACCACCAGCTTTCAATAGAGGCAGCTGCCACACCAGATTGTCGTACCCTTTGCAAAGCTGCTGCCAAATCAGTGGTGATGCTCACAGGAGGCATTCTACCTCTTGTTATACCATAAATCTCACACCAAAAAGTAAGATTAATATGAATCAATTGCACAAAAATGTCAATGATGCTATTGAGAATGTGGTAACTGTAGCACGGAATCCTAAAGCTAAGATTACCTGAGACAATATTGCTACATTCATTAAACTACCAGACGCCCACATTAAAGCTGAAAAAGCTTTAGCCAAATATATCACTGCCATTTTCATAGCTGGCAATTTCTTGGAAATACCAATTATTAGTGATATTGAACCACATGCCGCCGATGCCCTGATGCCCTTGCTATCTACCTTGACACGTACCCTATTCTGGGATGAGGAAGCTGCTACCAAAGATGAGTCCCCTAATCCCCATCCCCTTCTGCCATGGAGTGATAAGCAGTCTCTTGCTGCCCACATGGTTGGTTTTTTTTTGGTATGTTTTATTTAATTTGCTCATCTAGGCGTTTTGGATTACCAATTAGTTACGTTAATTTTAGTTTTAGTTTTTAGTTTGGTAATGTCTGTCCCCTGGTTGGCTTACCTCGGTTAAATAAAATAAAGTGAAAACATGCATTCACCCCAGGATTTTTATTTAACTGAGGTAAGCTGACCAGGGGACAGACATTACCGAATATATGTGAAACTAGGAGAATAACCAAGAAATATAAAAATTGGGCACCCCAGGGTACTCAAGTTACCCCTGTTGCCAGCGGGACTGCCAGGTATGGGGGGCTGGTGCACTACTCTGAGGGGGTTTCCCCTGCTATGGAGCAGGTTTGAAGGAAAGAGTCTGCGTGGAGGAACCAGAGTGGGAACCACGATTCTATGAGCGCCTGTTGCCTTGGCCTCATATATCCTAGAACCAGGCTTGGAAGTGCTCTAGTAAGTGGACATGAGATCTGTTAATAATCCCATGAATGGTTGGGACCGTGCCCTTGAATGCATCTAATGCAATTGTGTGTATTGTACACATTGCAATGGGTATTATTAAGGAGCGGAGTGTAGATGGGATTGGTGACTCGATCTGGAGCGCGAAGATACTCTTTGATATTGAGAATTCCTGTTCGTTTTGAATCTTGAGCAGGCGTGCGACTTCCTGCCATATAGCTTTGGTTGGGGGGCATGTTTCTAGGCGGTGATGTAGGGATCCCTCCCCTCCACATACTGCACATGTTTTGTGGAGGGAGTTGGAGCGGTCCGCCATCCTATAGGTCCTTCTCAAACAGCGCCAGGCGTTTGCTCATATCCTTGGTTGTAGGAGTGGGTGGTGTGTCATTTTCCACATTGCTTTCTGTGTGGTTAAATCATAGGGAATGTCCAGAATATCTAGGTATTATATCCTAGCTATGCTTGGGGTTGTTACGAGCATATCCCTCTGGGAGTGGTTTTCTGGGTTTCTTAATTTGAATTGGGGGCTGGGTCGTCCCCTTCCCTGTATAGTACCCATGTTCTCTATGGTCCATCCCATATGGCGGATAGTTTGGAGGATATGTTTGAAATGAGGGGAGGTTCCATGTGGACCCGTTGCAGTAGGGTGCTTGGCAAGGTATGAAAGTAGTCTGGGTGGACTATGTGGGATGGTTAATTTGAGCGCCTGTGCAAAGTTAGTCCTTGCTGCTCTGGACCAATGTTGTTGCGGGAGGTCTGGAGCAAAAGTTTCCTTTATCCAGGTACCTAAGATATGATTGGCATGGCTCTCAAAATCTATAAGTCCCATGCCTCCGCTTGAGCGTGGGCCAAATAGTGTTTCCATCCGTATAGGAGGGTGAGAGCCAGGACGCAGCCAGCCCTGGATAAGCGCGCAAATTGAGGTTATAAAGGTAGGTGAGAAGGCTATCGCATGGGCCTGGTACCACAGTATTGGGAGGATGAGCGAGTTAGCAACTGTAACTCGTCCTGTTAATCCTGAGGTTCTTCCCTTGAGGGAGGCGACGCGTTTGAATACCCGTTGTAACAGGTTACTTTTCATTGTCTCATTAGCATATTCCCCTGATTCTAGCCAGATTCCAAGGTGTCAGACAGGAGTGGTGGTGGGAGGTGTTGCAAAGGGTAATATAATTGAGTTTTTTCTTCTAGTGTTGGTGTGAGGTTCTGATGTTGTGGCCCAATTGTTTGTGTATTTGCCTAAGAGGATGATTTCTGTCTTCCTTTTGTTGAGCGATGCATTGCTCACCTTGGAGTATTCCTCTAGAGTGTGTTCCAGCTGTCGGGCATCTTCATTGTTTGCTATACCTGCTACGCAGTCATCTGCAAAGGCCAGTATCTTGACTGTTGGTTGTCCTTGCGCGGTTATCCCCATGAGACGTGAGTCAGTTACTCGGAGGAGCGGTTCAAAGATGAAATTGTATAGCAGTGGGCTGAGGGGATCCCCTTGTTTGAGCCCTCTGTGTGGTTTAATCTTGTTTGTTAGGAATCCAGGGCCGCATACAGCCATGGTTGCAGATTCTGTTAGTAGCATCTCCCATTTTATGAATCTTGGTGGGAGTTTGAAGGCATGTAGACATTCTTTTAGGTATGGCCAGCTAACACGGTCATGCGCCTTTTCCTGATCCAAGAAGACCAGGGCACCAGTTGCTTTGGATTGGCAAATAATTGCAACAGGGTGAATGTTGTTCCGTATTGAACGCCCTGGTATAAACCCAAACTGGTTGGGTGATAGGACGTCAGATGCAATTGTGCCTAATCTAGCTGCTAGAATTTTTGTTAGAATTTTTGTGTCAGTGTTGGAGAGTGCAATTGGGCGCCAGTTGGCCAGGTCCAACTTATCACCCTTTTTATACAAGGTTATAACGTAGGATTCATGGCCTCCTGGTAATAGGCGTGTTTCCATCAAACTCTGGTTCATTGACGCCAATAGGAGGGGGCGATTTGGTAAAAATATTTTTGTAAAATTCGTAGGGTATCCCATCAGGCCCTGGGCATTTCCTATGTGGTGCACCGCGAATTGTTTCTTAAAGCTCCTCCCGTGTGATAAGGGATAGTATATTGTAATTTGGTGGTGTACTTTGTATCTTGGCAGTTTGAATAAAATCTTTAATTTTTTGTGGATCTGTTGGTATATCGCGATATAATTCAGTGTAATAGCGGTGTACTTCCGCCTTGACCTCCTCAGGGTCAGTTGCCACAGTGCCGTTGGTCTTGCGGACCTGTGTGCATGTGGGCTGGTTTCCGCAGGAGTGGAATTAGCAGAAAAAGTATGTCAAACAGGTTTCGCCTTCCTTTATGAACTTACCTTTGTTCAATACTTTGATTCTGTGTTGGTGTTCAAAGATGAGATTAAGTCGGGCTGAAATTTCTGCCCATTTGCATCCCCAATTGGGGCTATAGCCAGATCTCAGAGTATTTATTTCCAGGTGGTCTAGTTCTGCCAAGGTACGCTTGATTGTGGCTGTGTCCGCGGTGTACTTGCGTGATGCAATATGGCAGGTTTTGTTGATTAAATCTTTTTTAATATTTTCCCATGTTGTGATGGGATCCAAAGTGAATGGGGCTGTGAATTCTGGGTTTGTAGCCTTGTTTTCAACTTAGTCAGATATCTCAGGCAATCTTATAATTTCTGGGTGAAGCTTTCTCCAAGGCGACACCTGTGTGTGGGATTGGGTTGGTGCTAACTGCACCGTAACTAATTGGTGATCAGAAAAATTGATCTTTTTTGTTGTAAATTTAGAGATTATTGAGTGGTGGGATTGTGGGATGAGGATGTGGTCAATACGACTCATTAATATGAGCAGTCCCTCACGTATGTTGGGTCTTGTCATATGGGGAAGGATTGGTGAATTGGGAGGAAGAGCATCCTGTAAGCCAAGAGATGCCTTCATTGTGCAATATTCAATGTGTCCAGGTGGGTATCCCCTGGGATTAGGCCATTGATCTGTATTAGGGTTATCCCAGCAGTTGAAATCGCCTAACATGATGATATCTGGTGGGAGGGTGAGGGTAGAAATTTTTTCAAAATTTTTTTCTTTCATTTGCAGTGCACGGTGCATAGATACATGCTAACGAAATTATTTCATCTTGGCATGTGATTGTTGCTACCAGGACTCGACTGTGCAATTGTGATGATGAATTTGTATATTTTAAATTTTTTGTTGTTTTGGACGATCACCCCACAGTGAGATGTCCATACTGATTGTGATGGTGCGACCCTGGTTGACCAGGATCCTTCTTCCCCTTGTAGACAGTGGGTTTCTTGGATGGCCAAGATGTCTACAAGAGGTTTTCGCAGGAATGCCAGCTTTTTGGCTTGGGACGTATGAGCCCTGGCTCCCGCAATATTTAACGTCCCTATTGACACTGAGGTGCCCGTGGCGCCTCAGGAGCGGTTGGGAGGACCCTCTGGTCCTATCCCACTGCGGCTCATTTTGGCCATGCTCCGCATCTGTACTCCAACTCTTTCACTGCCATTGTTGGTTCCCTTGATCTGACCTAATGATTCAAGGGAATTGCGGTTTTTTGCATTTGCATCAACTTTTCCTGCACAGGTCTCATGTTGATTTGATGCGGGTTGTTGATTGATTTTATATTTTTGAGGTTCAACTTTGTTGCATTGTGCACCGCATTTACCCAAATTGCGGTTGCATTGTTCCTCAGTATGTGCATGACTGATGACGCTTTGTGGCTCAGTCTGTTTACTGTGAAAATTTTCAACCTGGGCATATTGTTCTGATTGGTTGGTTTGGTGAATATCTGAAATATCCTCCTGAATTTGTCCGTGGTTAATGGCGGATTCCACATGTGCCGCCGCTTCAGCCGCTGCTCTCTTGCGGGCTTTTTGTGCTGCTTTACGCTGTTTACTTGTAATTGGGTCCACGATGGAGTATAGTCCATCTTCACCCCAGCGGAATGGGTGGTGGCCATCAGTCATTTTGGCGAAGTTTTCATTATCTTCATCCATTGCTTCTTCACAAAAATCATTTTCCATTAAGCCCTCTTTTACAGGGCATGCATGTTTCTTGTGGCCAGTGAGCCACAATGGTTGCAAATGGGTGGTGCGCGTTCCGGTGTAACTCAGAATGCAGCTGACTGGCCCCCATCTGCAAAGTGAAATTCTGCTGCGCGGGGAATTCTAAATAAATCCTCTTCCGCTTCTGAAAGGGGTTGATTACAGCAATAGCTTTGCCTATGCACAGGTTGGGCATTAAGCAAATTCGCTGTAATCTAAGTTGTTGGATTTCTCCATAGGCCACAAGACCTTTGCGGAGATCCTCCTTAATTACCTTATGAGGAAGTTTGGTGGGGAGCGAGTCAAAGGAGATGAACAAAGCTTTTGCTTTGTTCCATCTGGTGCGCGCGGTGCGCACAATTTTTTTGCCCTCAGGGAGGGCAATTTCCACGCAGATTTTTGCTGTGGCATTGGCTTCATCAGCTGTTTCAAAACCAATATTGATCCAGCCGTGGCCCATGTTGTTGGTGGCTACGTACACCGCGTGAGGGAAAAGTGAGGGCTGTGCCTCACATCTTTTCTCCCACAGGGTTGGTGACTCATCCCCAAGGAAGAGCCTGATCCCGTGTTCCACCTTTGACAAAGGTTGGTTGAATTGAATGTACATGTATTGCACATGCTTTACAGTAAATACCATAAACCCAGATGGTGTCTGAGTTTGCGATTTCTTTGCAGATTGGGTTCCTGGTCCCCCTCCAGGGCGTTTCTTTCCTTAGTTGCACCATTAAGCGCACCGCTTGCCGCGACGCTCGCCCATGTTGTATTATTTTTGTTATTAAAGTCGCCCATCTTTCCTGTGTGTGATTATCAAAATTTGCTGTTTGAATCGAATTGTAGTAACTAAAGTGATTGTTACGAGAAAGAAAAGCCTCACCCCAGGATTTTAATAAGCTAATTAACCTCTGTGGCTAATATGAGTTCTTATTCCTTCTTATAAACTTATATGTGGTCTTTTAGAATATGGATTATTATGTTCCAATATATAGCCAAACATGGATTAAAGACTATAACACCCAAAAAATTAGAAGATAAATTCTGGTAGCTAGTTAGGGTAAGATAGGGCCTCCTTATGGTGCAACTGGGGAAAGCCCATGGAAAAATGGGTGAGCAGCTAACACTAGAACCCAGAGAGGCACATTAGTCGGGTCCTGTAGTGGCCTGAAAGAGATGCGGAATGGTAATGATGACTGTGCCACTCTGTTCTCATGGGTGTCTAACACTCCTTGAGGGGAGAATACAGGCAGGAAGTGGGGGGTACAAGTCGGGCATGGCACCTGTCAAACGGCCTCCCCATGTTCTGAGGTTGCATGGGTGTGGACCCCAGGACAAGGGAGGGGAAATCCTGGTTGGCTGCGCTTTGGTGCACCTGCATACAATAAATTCTGTGGTTTGCCAAGTTGGCCTTAAGCTCAGCTAGCTGCCAGTTTGGTCAGCATGAGCCGGCTAGTGGCAAAAGTGATCATGCAAGAAAATTGCACAATAAAAAAGTACTCCATGGCTTCCTGGAAACAAAAGGCCAGAGAGCACAAATTTGCTAAAAAATTGGTGACAAAGGGGAGGGCTTCAACTTCTCACCCTTAGGGCTTTAAACCCGGGGATCATCAGGTCTTGTCTCCCGCAAGGGGGTGAGAGGCATATTGCTTGTCCTGTCTGGACAGATGGTCTTCCTAGTACTTAAATGAGATGAGAATAACTTAGTTTTGGGGTAATGTAAGCTAAACCTAAATCGCGGTTAGGCCCACATTTGGTGGTTTTTAGGTTTGCGCAGCCCTAGTGTAGTGGGGGGGCACCCCAGGCCTTCATCCCACAAAGTTGCCTGAACTAAAAGCCCTTTGGGGTTTTTTAAAGCTCAAAGAAGATAAATTCTACATCTTTCAATATAGAATACTCACAAATTACTATAATTTAACACCAGATAATATTCTCACTTAGTTTAATGTTGAACATAAGGGCTTGAAGGACGGTCTTTAAAGCTAGCAAAAGTTGTAAAAAGGTGAGTAGGACTTAAGATTGATTAGTTCATAGTCCTATAAAGATAGTTGGAACTTGGCTAGATAGGGCCAGAGGTTCCAAAAGAGAACACTAGGGGACTTAACATAACATGTTTAGAGGTCATTCAAGAGATAGTAATAGAGGGGACCAACCAAGTAATAGTATAGAGGTCCTAAGAGAAGTATAGAACTATTACAAAAGAGCTACAAAAAGATAAATCGTAAAAGTTATTTCTATTAGGTAGATGATCATAGACTAAATAGTGCTAAGAAATTAAGGGATAAAATAAGTGATCTAAGGTTTAATCAGCACAAGCTTTGTTTGAACTGGGAATATATTAGGAAAACTATCCCAAACATCAATAAAGAATAATGTGAATTGGTCAACAGATAAAGGTACTCATAAGTGTGATGGTCAAGGCGCTGCCTGGCCGCCACATAGCCCTGACCCCCCTAAGGTGGGGATCATGGCTAGTAATAACATAAATAATATAAATAAAAACATAGGGCTCGAGGGCAACAACCCTTAAAAATGTCATTCTTCAAATCAGATGCTGTAAAATTGATGAAACCTCAGAGCAAATGTGGCAAAGGTCAATGTAAATGGCTTCTGGGCCAATCAAAGGCTGCCAACCTGAATTCTGAGGATTTAAATGATGATAATGGCAATTACAAAGAGCAGCCCAGCGAATCAGGGGCTGCCAAGCCAAATTATGCCAAAAATGGAAATGTCAAGAATCATGGAATTGGGCAGCTCAGTGAATCAGAGCTACCAAGCTGAATAATACCAAAAGAGGAAATGACGAGAATTACAGAATTGGACAGCTCAGCGAATCAGGAGTTGCCAAGCTGAATCCACCACTTGTCAAAATTATTGAGAGCCATGGCGAAGGGTAGCCCAGCGAATCAGGGGCTTTCCAGGCTGAATTATCCCAAAAATGGGAATTTTGGTGATAAGTTGACATGAGCTCTGATTTATCCCTGACAAATGAAAATATATGCGAAAAGTTTCTGTAATGCCACAGGTACCCAACAAATGGTCTAGAATGGGCCTAGATGGGAATATTGGAGGCTGAGATTCTCAAAATGGGCCCACAAATAGCCCGCCACCCGCAGACTCCACAGGGTCCGATTTCCCCATATCCTCCATTCCATAATATAAAAACACCCAAGGGAAGGTGTTTAAGACAATTTTGTCTTCTAATATATAAAAATAAAAACCTCAAAATCGATAATAAAATTCTGAAATTTTGAAATCATTTATTAAGATTTTAATGAAAAACCACAGATTTTAAGCGAAGAAGATGGACTAATCCTTGGATTTTAACTGAGCAGTCGCCTCTCTGTATGCTCTCTCTGGGGGACAGACTGTTCTCCTCAGCATGAGCATCATCCTCACCGTGTTCCAAGGATACCTTAACTGCTCATCAATTCAACGAATGAAGGACCTAACCACTGCAGCCCTCTCATGTTTGTGGGCCCTCACATGGGCCCTCTTGCCCAACTGCTTTGTGGCAATGTGGAAAGACCCAATTAGTCACATTAGACAAAGTTCATTCAATCTCATCTCCCTTTTATGGGATGGGATGAGGAGACCATATGAGAGAGCTCTACCTGCTTGGTATGAGCATACTACTACTCTCCTGATGGTCATCTTTTCCATCCTGTTCCTGCTGAGGGAATCCGCTCACCTCCTTCCATCCTGAGGAATTCCATCGCTTATATTCAACATGTTGACACCACGTCCAATTTTAGACAAACATTGACACCGGAGGAGTTGAGTGTAATGCACAGAACCTTCTCCTGCGTTAGATTACAGGCCCGCCTTACAGTGGCCTCTGGGGGTACGATGGCCGCGTCCCTCCAGATTTCTCAGGTGATAGTGGACCTGCCAAAGAACCTGTCTATCTGGCTCACCGACCTTCTGGAAACACAGCTGGCCCTTCCAGCCTCTCTGGAGGACTGCCTCCACTTTGGGGAAAGAGCCTCCACCCCAAACGGCTCTAAGGATGCCACCTGGTCAGTGCTCTTGGCCCTCAGCCAAGGGAAAATAGCCGTTAAGGAGTACGCTTGGCTGTTCCAGCCCCTAGCCAAAGCTGCAAAAGTGTCTCCTTCCCAGCTCGCATGGATGTTTAAACAGAACCTTCGCCCAGACATCCTCATAGCTATGGCCGCCACCCGCCTGGGGACAACCTTAGAAGAAGAGGTCACTGATGCTTTCCAGATAGAAAACCAGCTAGCCTTGGCCCAAGCCAGGGCCCTGTGCCTGGGAACCACAGTAGATTCCGCGGACAATGCGCTGAGTCAGAGACCATCTCAAGCCATATGGGGCAACAGGAGCAGGGGGGCCCCGAGGAAATGCCCCACGCCTTGCAGCTCCTGAACCCACTGCTCCCTAGCGGCTTGGACGGCCCCACCTACAACATTTGCCCAACCCCTGCACGCATCTCTTCGCTCAATAAAGAAAAAGGTTCCTCCTACCTGTTTATTCCATTTACTTTGAAGCGAAAGAAGAAAGAGAAAGGGGCCAAGTTAGAAAAACTGTGGGATTTAGTGGATACTGGGGCCAAAGAAAACTATTTGGACCGGGAGCTAGCCAAGAAATTGGGAGTACAAATGCGAGAAAAGGGGACTGTGAAACTTGCAGACACCTCCAAGTCATCGGAATGCTGGGAGATTGAGCCCAGGATCAAGCTTCAACAGGGAGTCCACCACTTCTAAGAAGACTTTTACGCCATCCAAAACCTGCCCCACCCCATCGTTCTGGGCATGAAATGGTGGCATAAGTACTCACCACATTTTGATCTGGAGGAGGGCCAGGTGATGCTTCACCCCAAGGAGCAAGAGCCTTTAACGTTAGAATTCTTTACCTCTGGCAGAAGCAGGCCTGGCGTGAACTCTGTGCACCTAGGGACGGAGAGGGAAAAGATACCAGAGGAAGTCAGAGAAACACCTGTTCCAGAAGAGCGTCGCCGCCCCCTGCGATCCACAGGGCCCCTTTGCATTCTCGTTCAAGTTCAAAGGGGATGCTGAGCTCCCAAAAGGAAGCCCGGTGTACCCCATGAACCCCAGAGCAAAGGAAGCCCTATACCAGTACGTGAAGGATAAGTTGGAGCGAGGGATGATTGTGCCCTCAAAATCTCCTGTGGTGTCTCCCATCCTCCTGGTCCCCAAGGCCAATGGCGAGCTCCGCCTCTGTGTGGACTACCGCCGTCTAAACGCCATAACTTAAATGGACCCCTATCCCATCCCACTAATGGTGAGCATCTCACAGATGATCGCTGGGAGTCAGGTGTTCTCTAAGTTGGACCTGGTCGACGCTTTCAACCAAGTGCCAGTTGTACCTGAGCACTAACAGTACATGGCATTCAAGTGCCACCTAGGGGTATATATGAGTACAAGGTTATGCCATTCGGACTTAAGAACGCTCCTGCCATTTTTCAAAGAACCATTGACCATGCCCTGGGCGACTTGATTGGGAGATGCTGTGTCGCATACATAGATGACATATTGATTTCTCCAAGTCTCGCAAGATGCACACAGAGGACGTCAAGAAGGTCCTCAGTGCACTGGACAAGGCTAACCTGTGACTAAAACCCTCCATATGTGAGTTCTACAAGGGCTCAGTATCTTTCCTAGGAAACGTTGTATTCGAGAAGGGGACAGCCATCTGCCCAGACAAGCTGATGGCAGTGAAGGAGAGAGGCAGCGCCAACGGATAAGACAGGTGTGCGCAGTTTCTTAGGGGTGGTGAATTTCCTGAGGAGATTCACCAAGGACCTCTCGGAAACAGCCGCCCCGCTTACCCGGTTGACTGGGCAAGTCCCATTCCAATGAGGGGAGGAAGAAGAGAGGGCGTTTCAGGCCATCAAGGAGGCCCTCCTACAGCGCCAGTCCTAGTGCACCCAGACGCCGATCGCCCATTCAGTGTAGAGACAGATGCGTCAAATTTCGCCATTGGAGCAGTACTTTTGCAGACAGGGGAGGATGGTTTGGACCACCTGGTATGCTATTTCAGCAGGAAGATGCTACCAGCAGAAACCAACTACCCTGTCTCTGACAAGGAACTCATGGCAATTGTCACATCACTAGATGAGTAGCAGAATCATCTGTTGTACGCACGCCACCCATTCACAATATGGACTGACCACAGGGCCTTGGAGTTCCACAAGAGCCCCCATAGGATGAACCAAAGACAAGCCTGCTGGCACCTGCAGCTGTCTCAATATGATTTTATAATAGAATATAAGCCCGGGGAGAGCAACTTACTCCCAGACCTACTTAGCTGGGACCTGAAAATGACCTTTGAAAAGGAGGAGCTGGATGAGTTCAACACGGCCATGATGCTCCCTCCCCAGTTGTTTGCATTGATACAGGAGGAACGCGCTGACCTAAAAGTGAGAATCCGGATAGCCCAACAACACACCAAATTTGGAGAGATGGTCAGAGAGAGTTAGATGGAGGGGACCCCATAGAAGGCTACAAGAATTTCGGGAAGGAGGGGGCCACATCCTGCACCATGACCGCCTATGGGTCCCGACGCTCAAGCTTCAAACTGAAGTAATGGAACTATGTCATGATCACCCCCTGGTGGGACACCCTGGGGTGGGGAAAACAATTGAGCTAATACGCTGGAACTACTCCTGTCTGGGCTTAGTGGGAACAATAAGAGGGTACACCGCGCGCTGCCTTACCTGCGCCTGACCAAAGCCATCTCAAAACAAACCCGCAGGGAAGTTAAAACCACTGCAAATCATCTGAATGCTGTGGACCTCCCTGAGCGTGGATTTTTAATTGCCAGGCTCCCAAAATTGGAGGGCTACGACGTGGTCATGGTGGTGGTGGACCAACTAATGAAGTATGCTGAGTTCTTCCCTTGCACCTTTAAGGTCACGGCGAAGGACATGGCCAAAATCTTCATGAGGGAGGTCTTTGCTTGACGTGGACCCCCAGATGAGATCATCTCAGACAGGGGCCCGCAGTTCATCTCCAGGTTCTGGGATCACCTCCTGGAAAATCTAAAAATTAAACCATGCTATTCCTCCGCCTACCACCCCCAGTCAGATGGCCAGACAGAGAGGGTCAATCAGACCCTGGAACAGTAACTAAGAAACTACCTCACCATGCGACATGATCATTGGATCAAGTGGCTGAGGATTGCACAGTTTGTGTACAACAACCTGGTGCACTCATCGACTGGAATGTCACCCTTTTTCGCGAACCATGGGTATCACCCACGGACGATGGAGGGGCACGCTGGGGAACAAACCCTGCGGCAGATGAGTTAGTGACCAGAATGAGGGAAAATTTTGAGACGCTGAGAGCCAACCTGGAGAAGGCGGTGGAGGCCCAGAAGAGGAAGGTGGATGCGCATTGCTCTGAGGCTCTGCCCCTCAAAGAGGGGAGATTATGTATTGATAAATGCCAAACACTACACACCCCCAAGACAGTGCAGGAAGTTCAGACCCATCAACCTAGGACCCTACAAGGTCCTTCGACAGGTGAATGAGGTGGCGTATGAACTAGAATTCCTGGAAGGATCACGCGCACATCCAGTTTTACACGTTTCACAGCTCAAGAAGTATGAAGGACCCATACCAGCAAAGCCAGAGCCAATCCAGTCAAACAACCCAGGGGAGGCGGAGTATGAGGTGGAGGAAATTTCTGGTCACCAAGATCACCCGCAAAAAGTGATGGTACTTGGTGAAATGGATCAGCTACCTGATAGAAGGATCCTCCTGGCAAACAGCTGCCAATTGCGCCAACTGTCCCTGGAAAGGTGGAGGAATACTGGGGGTGCAAGGGGCTCTCCTCTGAGGGGGTGATGTGACAGTAAAGGCGCTGCCTGACCGCCACATAGCCCTGACCCCCCCAAGGTGGGGATCATGGCTAGTAATAACATAAATAATATAAATAAAAGCATAGGACTCGAGGGCAAAAACCCTCAAAAATGGCATTCTGTCAAATCAGATGCCATAAAATTGATGAAACCTCAGAGCAAAGGTGGCAAAGGTTGACATATATGGCGACTGGGCCAATCAAAGGCCGCCAACCCAAATTCTGAGGATCTAAACAATGAGATTGGCAATGGCAAAGAGCAGCCCAGCAATCAGGGGCTGCCAAGCCAAATTATGCCAAAAACGGAAATGTCAAGAATCATGGCATTGGGAAGCTCAGCGAATCAGAAGCTGCCAAGCTGAATAATACCAAAAGAGAAAATGATGAGAATTATGGAATCTGACAGCATAGCGAATCAGGAGCTGCCAAGCCAAATCCACCACTTGTCAAAATTATTGAGAGCCATGGCGAAGGGCAGCCCAGAGAATCAGGGGCTGCCAGGCTGATTTTCCAAAAAATGGGAATTTTGGTGATAAGGTCAACATGAGCTCTGATTTATCCCTGTTAAACGAAAATATATGTGAAAAGTTTCCGTAATGCCATGGGTACCCAACAAATGGTCTAGAATGGGCCTAGATGGGAATATTGGAGGCTGAGATCCTTGAAATGAGCCCACAAATAGCCCACCACCCGCAGACTCCACGGGGTCCAATTTCCCCATATCCTCCATTCCATAATATAAAAACACCCAAGGGAAGGTGTTTAAGACAACTTTGTCTTCTAATATATACAAATAAAAACCTCAAAATCGAAAATAAAATTCTGAAATTTTGAAATCATTTATTAAGATTTTAATGAAAAACCACAGATTTTGAGCGAAGAAGATGGACTAATCCTTGGATTAAAACTGAGCAGTCGCCTTTCTGTATGCTCTCTCTGGGGGACAGACTGTCCTCCTCAGCATGAGCATCATCACCACCGTGTTCCAAGGATACCTTAACCGCTCATCAAGCCAATGAACGAAGGACTTAACCACTGCAGCCCTCTCATGTTTGTGGGCCCTCACATGGGCCCTCTTGCCCAACTGCTTTGTGGAAATGTGGAAAGACCCCGTTTGTCACAATAAGATATAGAGAAGTTTGAGATAAGGTAAGATAAGCTGAATAGGTCTTTGTTCCCTACAGTAAAAAGTGACTCAGGTATTATCATTTTAGAGTATCAATTAGTGGATCACTTAAAAGATGAGCTATACTGAGTTTATCCATCAGGAAATTTAGCTATATTAATTAAGCCTGGGCAATGCTAAAAAACTTAAAGTTAATAACAATTTTGGGCCTTAGGCCCAACAAAGCATTAATAATAATCTATTTATAGTAAATGTAAGTTAAGATTGCTCAAAATAATAAATAAGTGGAAGCCCCAAGTACAAGCTTCATCCATACTATCAAAAACCTGACAACATCTATATATGAAAGAATTTATCAGCCAACTCAGACTAGAACACAAAGGCAATGCACCAAGGTAAATTATTTGATACAATTGATAATGAAGTCAATGATGCTCTATAACTACTAAATCTTAATATTAAGGTTTTCCATATCTTGATAACACTACTGATGATGATCCAGAACTAGTAGGTCTCGGAAATGTAAGGCTTTCCACAAAAGACAATATGCAGGTGGTGCTCATTACTTCTTTAATATATGAAAATGCTAATTTATATACTGAGGAGACTCTTAGTTTATTCCTATTTTAACCTCACACCGCCTAGTAGTTTGTATGTCAAAAGGATTAGGCTCTTGTGTAGAGATTTCCCTCAACTATACTAACAAAGTGACAAAAATTACTCCAGTAGGTTCTTTTCTACTACTTCCCAATTCCCTAAAAAATTCTAGAAACTAATTTCCTTTTTATTCTAATTTTTATGATAAAAAACTTAATTTTTTGTATAATTTAATTTTCCAAACATTAGTTACAGCTCTCCAATTTTATTTTCCAAATATCCTAAAATAATATTTTTTGCTGATCAAATACTAAAACTACAAAGGTAGAGAGCGTCTAAAACAAGAAATTTATAAAAAACAAAGGTCAGATTAATGAGCAACCAATCAAGGCGTGCACTATCATCTCTTCCAAATGCCATTGTCATGACAATTTTAATTTTGGATTTTTCCAACTAATAGCAAAACTTAGGAGTAATCTGAAACCTAAATAAGTTATATGCTAGAGTTGCAGTACCCCAAGAGTAGTGCTGCCAACTTCCAAGACCATTTACTTTAAATAGATAGTACCCTCACAAGTGAAAGCACTGGCCTATTTTGTTTTCACACATCTTAATTTTTAACTAAAAACCATCTTCATTTCCAAACCTAAAATTGCCAGTTTTTGTAGTATCTGAGAAACATGGTGCGCATCATGACCACTGTTAAGAAAAGCAAAACTAAAGGGATTATTCCTACTTTTCTTTCTCGTTGCAATCACTATTGCAACCTATTCAATTCAAGACTGAATCTAGTTTGATAATCTCACAGAGGAGATTAATCTGCACCCATGTCAGGGAGCATTTGGGAAAGCAAGGCAGGAGCAGGTGGAAGGCCCGCGGCCTCCAACATTCAAAAACGCCCCAGAGAATCTGGCGGAATTGACAAAAATCTTAAAAACTGGCAGTCACAATTTCCCCAGAGATACTCGTATGGCAAGCACGATGCAACCAGTACATCAACACGCCACACTCCCAACCACTTTTATTGGTGGAATTTGGAGTCCACATGTATCTGGACATCCAAAAAATGGCCTTATGGGAAAGATTTTGTGAAGATGTACACAAAATTTTCCTGAACGCGGTGTATGTTGCACCTCACTCCATGTCACGTGGTTGGCTGGACCTAGGTTTCAAGAGCAAAAAAGCAGCAGACAAGGCTGCAGTGGTGCGCATAGTGGTCGACCTCCCCAAAGGGCAACAATTCATTGAAACCAAATGCACCAGATGGACAAAATCAAACCAATTTCCTCATGTTTGACTTTTTGCCTACTATGGTAAAACGTGACATTTTGGAACAACACCTGAAAGATGGTCTCACCATATATGGCGAAATACAATCTTTCGAAATGAAACACTTCATGCTGATGCCACACCTGTGCACTGGCAAAGCCATCGCAGTTCTGACCCCAATCGAGGAGATTGTGAAGGATCTAACCCAGATCCCGCACTCCACTTTTATTGATATTGCAGGGCATACCACCCACCCATTCTGGGTGACCGTGGACAGCGCGCCCCCCATTTGCACCCACTGTGATGCATTCAGCCACAAGGCGCATGCATGACCCATCAAGGAGGGCGTCACATTCCAAGAGCACCCCTTGGCAGCCATGGCCAACGGAGAGGCACACTACAAACCAACTGCAAATACCAAGGAGGCTTTCCCATGAGGAGCACAAGGTTGCTACCTATTGGTAAAGCCTATCTCCCTGCAAGAACGGAAGAAGGCTAAGCTGGCCCATAGGGCCGCGGCCAAGGAAACGGCAAGGCCACCACCGCTATCCCACACTGACAAATCCAGGAGGACATGGAAACCTTCGCAGTTGAAAGATTTGGGAATCCATCAATCAATCATATTGGGAAGCTTATGCTGAGCGGGCCACTCAATCTGAGGATCCAATGGGAGACTCGATCTCACTAATCATTACACCCAAGCTCCAGTTGAAACCAACTTGGGACCTATCCCAACTGAAATTTTTTTGACCCACTCAACGGTGCACTGAACTCAACTGCACCGCAAAAAATTTGTCTGACGTCGGGAAAACAAAAGTGAAGGCCAAAGCCAATGTGACTCTTTCCACAAAAATTAACAAAAACCCTGATAGCATTGCTGCTAACACCCGCACTGCTGTGAAAGCCCGTGGGGACCCAGAAGAGGCTGGTGGGCCTGGGGCCCACCCCTCACACCTAAGGTGCAATGGGGGAAACCTTCACTTTAGGGATGTTGAATTTTGCCAGACTCAAGGCCTCCCCGTCCTGGGCTAAGGAAACTGAGTTTTTTACAACACAATTTACCTGTGGATATCCTGGCCATCCAGGAGTCCCACTGTCCATGAGGTTCTGATGAAACTTGGAAAACAATGCTTCTCCCATCCCTATCCTTTTGGTCAAAGCACTGTGGTGTGCTAATTCAGAAAAATAATTTTTTCAAATTTGTATCCTCAGAAACATTCCTAAATGGCTGAGTGCTTGTTGTCACCTTCTCGTGGGCCAATGTAGCACACGCAATCGTCAACATTTATGCCCCAAATGGTGCACACAAACGTCGGGAATTTTTCTCATCAGTCAAATCCCTCCCACTAACCCCTGATTCTTTCCTAGTCGGTGACATGAACTGTTGGCTAACCTCACCAACGGACCAGTGGCCTCCCTCACCCACGCCCCACATGGTCACGTTGAATTACGCTTTTTAAAGGCCACCCTAGGGTTAATGGATGCGCTGCTGTGACATGCCCCGCTGCTCAAAAACATGACACATCCCCATGTCCACAACAGCCAATTAAGGTCCATGACCTGCATCGACCTTATTCTAATGCTGGCAAAATTCCAACCCCACATCTCCCACTTAAAACAACAAAAATGGAATTCTCTGACCACCGACTGGTCTTAATAACATAACACCTACCTGTCACAGTTGCTAAGGCCCCACATTGGTGCAAAATCCACCCCCCGAGCTCGCATCGCCAGGATTTTCCATGTAGGTGGAAGAGGCAACTTTGGCAAAAAAGTTTGTTGCATCATTTTGCGCGGACCCCATTTCCACATGGGCAAATTTCAAAGATGACACCATCCGCCGCTCTCGCCATCTCTCCTCCAGATGCTCATGAGCCACATCGGCTGTTATCTCGCACACTCTGGCAGAATTGGCACACTTAGAGTCCAACATTTCAGCTACAGGATACAGCCCTGCATGGGGCCAGAAGTGGGCGGAGGCAGCCACCCACCTTAATGCACTCGAAAGGCAACACAAACATCAGGTTTGTGCCCAATACAGGGCCACGCACATCACAAAAGGCAACAAGTGCACCGCATATTTCTTTAAAATTTTTCGCACCATGACAGAGCATGGCCTGCACACAGGTGCGAAGATTGGATTATTCTACTGCGGATACACTGGCCAAAGTGGCAACCAAAATGCAAAAATATTACTCCGAGTTGTACTGAGCCAAACCATTTCAGCTGGCTGAAGTGGTGGAATTTCTCAACCAAGCTCATATCTGCACCATTTTCTGATACCCGAAAATAATAAAATCAAATTTTAATTTATTGCGGGGAAGGCTGACCATGGGACGGAAACTTCTGAATATGACTCAGACAAGACAAAACTTAGTGCCAGGGGAGGCACCCCAGAGAAGCGATGCTATCTCTTGTTGCCAGCGGGAACGCCACTTATGGGGAGGGGGAGGGAACGTGTGAAGGGGCCGTAGCCACTATTGAGCACGTGTGGAGGAAGGGGTCTGATTTGATGAAACAGACTGGAAACCAGGAGGAGACCAGCTGTCAGCGACGCGGTGGGAGATATCCAAACATCCACGCTTGAAAGTGGTCCACCAAATGAGACCAGAATCTGTGGAAAGCTTCAGGGAGGGTGGGGATGGAGCCAGCGATGGCATCCAAGACAATCGTGTGGATAGTCCACATGGCGATTACAACCACCAAAGCACAGAGGGAGGGTGGGAGGGGGAGGCCATTGATGAAGCAAACATATCTATTGACAGACTGAAGGGATGCGTTTGAACCTGGCCTAACAGACGTTGGACTTCGCGCCATATCACTTTAGAGGTGGGGCACTTCTCCAGGCGGTGGAACAGCGTTCCATACTGGCCACACACGACACAGGATGAGTGTAAAGCGTTAGAGCGCTCAGCTGTACGATACACCCGCTTCAGGAGCGCCACACATGGGAGCGGACTTGAGACTGCAACAGAGGATGGTGTGCATATTTCCAGATAGTCTTATGGGTCTCAGTGGAATAAGGGATGTCCATCATGTCCAGGTAGTCCACCCTGGATAGGACTTGGGGTTGAATGGGGATCACGCCAACATGGATGGGTAGCCCCTGTACCTCTTGTGCAAACCGAGGAGAGGGGCAGCCTCTTCGGGTTGTATGTCCACTAATACAAATTCTCCACTCTGTGCTTCGCATGGAGAGTAGGATTCATTTGTAGTGGGTTTTATTCCCGTGAAAACCTGTGGCTGGTGTGTGTGATGTGAAGTATTTCATCAGGGAGTGAGAGGTTTGATGGATTGTTGAGGCCCAAGGCTCGGGAGAAGTTGGAGCGGGCCGCGCGGGACTAGTGTTGGGATGGGAGTGTAGGAGCGGTGACGGCCGCGATCCAGGTGCCCAGGATCTTGGCGGCATGGGCTTTGAAGTCAAGCAGGCCCATGCCACCATGATGATGAGGGCCAAACATGACCTCTAGCCGTACTGGTGGAGGGCGGCCTGACCAAAGCCATCCTTGCAGCAAAGCATACAGGGATTTGAAGAAGCTTGAGGAGAAGGGGATGGCGTGAGCTCCGAACCAGACTTTGGATAAGAGCATAGAGTTGACAAGAATAACCCTGCCAGTGAGGGTAGTAGGGTGGGCTCTGAGAGAGGCGATTCGCTTCGTCACGTTGTCCAGTATATGGCACTCCATTACTGCTGACGCATATCCGCCTGCCTCCATCCACATGCCCAGATGGCATACCGGTCCTATGGTAGGACATGGCACAAATGGGAGCACCAGTGGAGCGGTGTGTGTTGAGTTAGTAAGGCGTGGACATGGGCGAGCAGATGGGCTGGGTTGAGAACTACTTGCTGGGGCCCAGCAGTTCTGAAACCGACCAAGGAGGATGATTTCAGTTTTGGAGGCGTTCAGTGCCGCGTTGCTTACCTGGGAATATTCCTGGATGAGGGCTTCAAGCGCACGTGCATCTTTGTTATTAGACACCCCCACCACGCAATCATCTGCAAATGCCATCATCTTGACTGGGGTTTGGCCTGGCACATGGACCCCAGTGAGGTGGGCATTCACATTTCGCAGTAGTGGGTCAAGGCTGAAGTTGTATAAGAGTGGGCTGAGGGGGTCCCCTTGTCGCAGGTCCCTTTGAGGGTGGACTACTTCCGTTAGGAAACCTGGGCCACGCACTGCCATTGTTGCAGATTCCGTGAGCAGCATCACCCAGTTAATGAAGTGGGGGGTAGGCGGAATTGATGGAGGCAGGCCCTTAGGTATTCCCAGTTTACTCTATCATAGGCCTTTTGTTGGTCCAAGAATACAAGTGCCCCAGAGGCTTTGGACTGACACACATTAGCCACGAAGTGCACGTTATCCCAAATCGACCTTCTGGGGATGAAACCAAATTGTTCTGGGGAGATGGTGGCAGATGCTACAGTCCCTAAACGGTTAGCCATGATTTTGGTTAAAATTTTGGTATCTGTGTTTGTTATAAAAAGGGCGCCAGTTGGTTAAGTCAAGCCTATCCCCTTTCTTAAAGAGTGTGACAGTAAAGGCCTCATGTCCTCCTGGTAGGAGGTGCGTTTCCAACAGGCTTTGGTTGAGTGAGGCTAGCAGCAATGGGGATATATATTTAAAATATTTTTTGTAGAACTCATATGGTATGCCATTTGGGCCTGGGCATTTTGGTTTGGTGCACCGTGAATGGCTGTCCATAATTTGTTCAGAGTAATTAAATTCATTATTTCCGGGTATCAGAAAATGGTGCAGATATGAGCTCAGTCGAGAAATTCTGCCATTTCGGCTGGCTGAATTGGTTCAGCTCAGTATAACTCAGAGTAATATCTTTGCATTTCGATTGCCACTTCAGCCGGTGTGTCCACAATAGAATTATCCAATCTTCACACCTGTGTGCAGGCCACGCTCTGGCGTGGTGCAAAATTTTTTTTTTTTGAAAAGTATGCAGTGCACTTGTCGCCTTTAGTGATGCATGTGGCCCTGTATTGGACACAAACCTGATGTTTGTGTTGCCTTTCAAGTGCGTTGAGGTGGGCGGCTGCCTCCGTCCACTTCTGGCCCCATGCAGGGCTATATCCTGTGGCTGGAATGTTGGACTCCAAGTGGGCCAATTCTGCCAGCACACACAATATAACTGCCGATGTGGCTCGTGAGCATCTGGAGGAGAGATGGCGATAGTGGTGGATGGTGTCTTCTTTGAAAGTTGCCCATGTGGAAATGAGGTCCGCACAAAATGGTGCAACAAACGATTTCACCAAAGTTGCCTCTTCCACCCATGTGGAAAATCCTGGTGATGCAAGCTCGGGGGGGGCGGATTTTGCACCAATGTAGGGCCTTTGCAACTGTGACGGGTAAGTGGTATGTTATCAAGACCATTTGGTGGTCAGAGAATTCCATTTTCGTTGTTTTGAAGTGGGAGATGTGGGGTTGGAATTTTGCCAGCATTAGAATAAGGTCAATGTGGGTCATGGACCTTAATTGGCCGTTGTGGAAGTGGGGATGCGTCATGTTTTCAAGCAGTGGGGCATGTCACGGCAGCGCATATATTAACCCAAGGGTGGCTTTTAGAATGTGTAGTTCTACGTGACCCTGTGGGGTGTGGGGTGAGGGGAGCCACTGGTCTGTTGGCGAGGTTAGCCAACAGTTCATGTCGCCAACTAGGAAGGAATCAAGGGGTAGCGGGAGGGATTTGACCAACAAGAAAAATTCCTGACGCTCATGTGCACTGTTTGGGGCATAGATGTTGACGATTGCGTGCGCAATGTCAGCCCATGAGAAGGTGATGACAAGCACTCGGCCATTTAGGAATGTTTCTGAGGATGTGAATTTGGAAAAATTGTTTTTCCAAATTAGAACCCCACAGTGCTTTGACCAAAAGGATAGGGATGGTAGGAGCATTGTTTCCAAGCTTCCTCAGAACCTCGTGGACAGTGGGACTCCTGAATGGCCAGGATATCCACGGGTAAATTGTTTTGTAAAAAACTCAGTTTCCTAGCCCAGGATGGGGAGGCCTTGAGTCCAACAATATTCAGCGTCCCTAGAGTGAAGGTTTCCGCATTGCACCTTAGGTGTGAGGGGTGGGCCCCCGGACCCACCAGCCTCTTCCAGATCCCCATGGGCTTTCACAGCAGCACGGGTATCAGCAGCAACGCTATCAGGGTTTTTGTTAATTTTTGTGGAAAGAGTCACATTGGCTTTGGCCTTTGCTTTTTGTTTTCCCAACGTCGGACGAATTTTTTGCAGTGCGGATAAGTTTGGTGTTCCATCAAGTGGGGCAAAAATTTTTTTTGGTTGGGATAGGTCCCAAGTCAGTTTCAACCAGAGCTTGGGTTCAGCGATTGGGTGAGATTGAATCTCCCATCGGATCCTCAGATTGAGTGGCCCGCTCAGCATGGGCCTCCCAATCTGATTGGGTGATAAATTCCCGAGTTGCTTCCATCACAAAGGTCTCCATGTCCTCCTGGCGTTGTGAGTGTGGGATGGTGGTGGTGGCCTTGGCCGCTTCCTTGGCCATGGCCCTCAGGCCTGCTTGGCCTTCTTCCGCTCCTGAGGGGAGATGGGCTTTACCAATAGGTAGCAGCCTTGTGCTCCCCACGGGAAAGCCTCTTTGGTGCTTGCAGTTGGTTCATAGTGCGCCTCTCCGCTGGCCATGGCTACCGAGGGGTGCTCTTGGAATGTGACGCCCTCCTTGATGGGGCATGCATGCGCCTTATGGCTGAACGCGTCACAGTGGGTGCAAATGGGGGGCGCGCTGTCCACAGTTACCCAGAATGGGTGGGTGGTATGCCCTGTGATGTCAATATAGGTGGAGTGCGGGATCTGGGTTAGGTCCTTCGCAATCTCCTCAGTTGGGGTCAGAACTGCAATGGCTTTGCCAGTGCACAGGTGTGGCATCAGCGTAAAATGTTGCATTTTAAAAAGATTGTATTTTGCCATATATGGTGAGACCATCTTTCAGTGTTGCTCCAAAATGTCACGTTTTACCATAGTAGGCAAAAAGTCAAACGTGAGGTAAATTTGGTTTGATTTTGTCCATCTGGTGCATTTAGTTTCAATGACCCGTTGCCCTTCGGGGAGGTCAACCACTATGCGCACCGCTGCAGCCTTGTCTGCTGCTATTTTGCTTTTGAAACCTAGGTCCAGCCAACCGCGTGACATGGAGTGAGGTGCAACGTACACCGCGGTTGGGAAAATTTTGTGTACATCTTCACAAAATTTTTCCCATAAGGCCATTTTTGGATGTCCAGATACATGTGGACTCCAAATTCCACCAATAAAAGTGGTTGGGAATGTGGCTTGTTGATGTACTGGTTGCATCATGCTTGCCACGCGAGTATCTCTGGGGAAATTGTGACTGCCAGTTTTTTTAGATTTTTTTTATTCCGCCGGATTCATCAGGGCGTTTTCAAATGTTAGAGGCCGCGGGCCTTCTGCCTGCTCCTCTTACCTTGCTTGCCCAACTGCTCCCAGACATGGGCGCAGACTAATCCCCTCCATGAGATTATCAAACTAGATTTAGTCTTGAATTGAATAGGTTGCAAAAGTGTTTGCAAAAAGAAAGAAAAGCTGGATATAATGAATTTAATTACTCTGAATGAATTATGGACAGCCATTTGTGGTGCACCAAACCGAAAATGCCCAGGCCCAGATGGCATTCCATATGAGTTCTACAAAAAATATTTCAAATATATATCCTCACTTCTGCTTGCCTCACTTAGCCAAAGCCTGTTGAAAACGTGCCTTCTGCCAGGAGGACATGAGGCCTTTACTGTCACACTCTTCAAGAAAGGGGATAAGCTTGACTTAGCCAACTGGCGCCTCATTCTCTATCAAACACAGACACCAAAATTTTAACAAAAATCATGACTAACCGTTTATGGAAAGTAGCATCTGCCTCCATCTCCCCAGAATAATTCGGTTTCATCCCCAGAAGGTCGATTTGGGATAACGTGCACTCTGTGGCTAATGTATGTCAGTTCACAGCCTCTGGGGCACTTATATTCTTGGACCAACAAAAGGCCTATGATAGAGTAAACTGGGAATACCTAAGGGCCTGCCTCCATCAATTCCGCCTACCCCCTCGCTTCATCAACTGGGTGATGCTGCTCATGGAATCTGCAACAATGGCAGTGCGTGGCCCTGGCTTCCTAACGGAAGTAGTCCGCCCTCAAAGGGGCTTGCGACAAGGGGACCCCCTCAGCCCACTCTTATACAACTTCAGCCTTGACCCACTACTGCGAAATGTGAATGCCCAACTCATTGGGGTCCATGTGCCAGGCCAAGCCCCAGTCAAAATATTGGCGTTTGTAGATGATTGTGTGGTTGGGGTGTCTAATAATCAAGATGCATGCGCGCTTGAAGCTCTCATCCAGGAATATTCCCGGGTAAGCAACGCGGCACTGAACGCCTCCAAAACTGAAATCATCCTCCTTGGTCAGTCTCAGAAATGCTGGGCCCCAGCAATTAGTTCCCAGCCTGGCCCATCTTCTCGCCCACGTCCACGCCTTACTAACTCAACACACACCGCTCCACTGGTGCTCCCCTTCGTGCCACGTCCTACCATAGGACTGGTGCGCCATCTGGGCGTGTGGATGGAGGCAGGCGGATATGCGTTAGCAGTAATGGAGTGCCATATACTGGACAACGTGACGAAGCGAATCGCCTCTCTCAGAGCCCACCCTACTACCCTCACTTGCAGGGTTATTCTTGTCAACTCTATGCTCCTATCCAAAGTCTGGTTCGGAGCCCACGCCATCCCCTTCTCCCCAAGATTCTTCAAATCCCTGTATGCTTTGCTGCAAGGATGGCTTTGGTCAGGCCGCCCTCCACCAGTACGGCTAGAGGTCATGTTTGGCCCTCATCATCATGGTGGCATGGGCCTGCTTGACTTCAAAGCCCATGCCGCCAAGATCCTGGGCACCTGGATCGCGGCCATCACCGCTCCCACACTACCATCCCAACACTGGTCCCGCGCAGCCCGCTCCAACTTCTCCTAAGCCTTGGCCTCAACAATCCATCAAACCTCTCACTCCCTGATGAAATACCTCGCATCACACACATTGGCCACAGGTCCTCACGGGACAAAAACCCACTACAAACGAATCCTACTCTCCATGCGGAGCGCAGAGTGGAGAATTTGTATTAGCGGACATACAACCCAAAGAGGCCGCCCTCTCCTCAGTTTGCACAAGAGGTACAGGGGCTACCCATCCATGATGGCGTGATCCCCATTTGGACCCATGTCCTATCCAGGGTGGACTACCTGGACATGATGGACATCCCTTATTCCATTGAGACCCAAAAAACAATCTGGAAATATGTACATCACCCTCTGTTGCAGCCTCAAGTCTGCTCCCATGTGTGGCGCTGCCTGAGGCGGGTGTATCGTACAGCTGAGCGCTCTAACGCTTTACACTCATCATGTGTCGTGTGCGGCCAGTATGGAACGCTGTTCCACCGCCTGGAAAAGTGCCCCACCTCTAAAGAGATATGGCACAAAGTTCAACATCTGCTGGGCCAGGATCAAACGCATCCCTTCAGTCTGTCAAAAGATTTTTTTGCTCTATCAATGGCCTCCTCCCTTCCACCCTCCCTCCGTGCTCTGGTGGTTGCAATCGCCATGTGGACCATCCACACGATTGTCTTAGATGCCATCGTAGGCTCCACCCCCACCCTCCTAGAAACTATCCACAGATTCTGGTCTCATTTGGTGGACCACTTTCAAGCGTGGATTTTGGATACCTCCCACTGCGTCGCCAACAGCTGGTCTCCTCCTGGTTCCCAGTCTGGTTCATCAAATCAGACCCCTTCCTCCACACGTGCTCAATAGTGGCTACGGCCCCTTCACACGTTCCCTCCCCTCCCCATAAGTGGCGTTCCCGCTGGCAACAAAAGATAGCATCGCTTCTCTGGGGTGCCTCCCCCGGTACTAAGTTTATCTGTCCTGAGTCATATTTGGAAGTGTCCGTCCCATGTCAGCTTTCCCCACAATAAATTTAAAATTTAAGATTTAAAGGGATTATTCCTTGCCCTAGGAAATACCCCTTCCAATAAACCCCAAATCTACACTTATTTGTACTAGTAATAATACTATAGCTGTCTAGAACAGAGTTTAAGCCCCTCATAGTAATTCAAAAATAAATTAATCTAGAAAATTTGAAGCCATCTAATATAGGCATATTTTAATAAATTTTTTAGGATAGAGGCCCTTATATAACCCATACCCTCTTAGATAATTTGCATACTGGTAGTGATAACGCAAGAGAATGCACAGTATGATTACTAGCCAAAAATGAGCATGCAGATGTCATCACAAACAACGCCCCTGGAGAGAACACTTGTTTTTTAGGTTCCTCTACCAATGACATAAGAATTACAATTACTCCATCCAAAGTGCGTTTCCCTGTTTGATTGATTTTTGAAAGAGAGCTATCAGTCAGGAAATCAAGTAAGTACAAACCAGAAATTTTTAGCACCATAACAGGCCTCAAGGACAGCTGCAAGAGCCACAAGAGAGACACGTTCAGGATTAAAACACCAAGCATACAATAAAACTCTAGGGATCCAAAGTATAATTTTGGAGAAAACAAAGATCAACTAAAATCAGGAATTGAACTTTGATGACACTGAAACCAAATTGAAAATACACAATCGCCTTGCAAAAGGACAGATAATTTATTTTAAGTCCTACCTTAATTACCCTGAATTTCCCATCCACTATATATATTTTCTAGTGAATTTAAATTGCAACTTTTTCAGGTAAGCTTCTTTTTGTCAATAGTAGATAAATTAATTGTATAACTTGTGGGAGAGTTAATTCGTAAGTTTTGTACCTAGCCTGATTGATCAAGAATAGCATGAGAGGAGTCCAAGTGAGCTAAGTAAAAACCATCTTAAAGTTATTTAAGTTCTAGCATGGTTAAACGCACTTGGAAACATGAGTAAAACCCTATACCATTGAGAATAAGGCTCTTTAAAATTTTCAATGACGTAACTTGTAAGAAATAAATACCAATTGCAACTGAATCAACCTTAACAATCAGCACTCTCTGGGCATGCAGTTCAGTTTAGAAAAATAGCAAACTACATGGGGCGCCACCAAGTGATTGTGGAGATTTTAGGATAATACCATGGATTTTTACCATAGAGATGAACTTGCATAAGAAACAATAATGTAAGTATGAGTAAGTTGCTCTATGAATTGAAACAAGAGTAGCTCATTAAAAAAATGAACAAGCAAGAGTATGACCTCTACCAGAAAAAATAAGGTAGGGAACTGGCCTTGAACTAGTTGAAAGACAAGGTAGATTTCTTGGAGAAAGAGATTGACCATATCATATGAAGCTTAAACACATTTTATACCAAAACGGAATGTCTTAATGACCAGTTAGACCACTTGAGATAGGATATGAAGAATATGAAAGTTAGGAGCCCTCCTCCTCACAGAACACTACAACCTAGAAGAACGCACTACTAGAACCAACATACCAGCAATGGTTTTAAAACCTGCTCAACAAATTGGATCTGTGAGTTTCCACCTTTTTGCCTATACTTTAAGATTAAGTTCACTCCAAGTGATATAAGGAGAGTGTCTATAACTCTCCTTTTCCAGCGTGGAAGTGTACAGTGCACAGGCCCAACGCCAGGAAACTAGTTAATAGTACAAAAGTTACTAAAGCCCCGCAGCGAGTGCTAGAGCTCAAGTAACTTAGGAAGGAAAGGTTATCCCTAAGAGGTTTAACCAAACAAGAGCGAAGCAGTGCACGGAGGGGTAAGGTTGAGGCGTTTTAGGTTGGAGGATACCTGAGCGGCCTAAGGGTGCACTGGCGGATAAAACTATGTTAGTACAAATTATATGGTTAATGATTCACAAGACCTCCTCAAAGAGGTCTGCGAACAGGAATATCCAGGATAACATAATGGAAACGGTGTACTAAAATGGGGATTTTTATTTATGGAAAAGTCAACCAACAAGGAATGTTGGTCATGAAAATCAAATTTAAAGATTTTCAGGGTAATTTGGGGTTTGCCAAAGTGGTCCTAAGCACTGATTCACCAATAGGCAAACGCTTTCATTTGAATTAGTAGAATACACCAAAACTGACTTCACTCAAGTAATCAATTGGGGTTATATTCTACCCAAATGCGTTGTTTCATAAATGGAACTGGTTTCAAACCCCCATTCCTCAAGCAACTGAATCAAACAATCATTGTTAGTTGAATAAATCGTTCGTTTTAATTCTTGGGTCAACGCAAGGGGCTGGGCGTTATGCACCTCATTTGTACCAACCTAGGCATATTTGGTTTGTACCCAGCGTTGGTCTAATGTGTGCTTGAGGTCGGGGAGGGCCTGTAGCTTCACCTTCTGGGACTTCTGACGCCCAGACTTATCCTTAGAGTTGGTCCCCACTATATTGTCATTAACCATGACATTACCCTCTCCTCCTGACGGGGCTCAACCCCCCACCAGGGGCTAGCGCTAGGGAAAAGTTCTTGTGGACTGAGTCCAACTTAATTGTGGCAATGGTCAGTTTTGGTTGAGATCCAGCATCCTGTGGGAAACGCTTATGGAAAGCTTCAATCAGATCTTGGGCATGCACACAGTCACGTGCTGGTACCCAACTGTTCTCTGCAGCATCAAACCCTTCCAAGATACCAGGTACTCAAGTCTTCGTTTAACACAGTGGGAGGCTACTATTTCACACAACCCACTCTGGCGCCCCATCCACGAGATAGGCCTCAGGAGTCTCTGGTGGGGGGCCCTCAAACAACGTCAATTTGCTCTCATGAAAGATAGAGAAGATCTGAAATGAAGAAGGAAGATCTAACTGGTATGAGGCATGGCCCACCTTTCTAACAACGCTCAAGGGCCAATCCTCTTTGGTCCCATTTTTTTGCATGGCTGCTTGATGGGGATGTTACGAGCATCAAGAATCATGATATCCCTTCCTTGTACGCTGGACCCACTCGGTGCTTACCATCAGCATTCTCCTTAAAAACTTGCATTGCCGCCTCCAAACTTGTGAAACCCCTTGATGGACCTTCTTCATAGTCTTGGCAAAGTCCACCACCGCTTCAACTTTAGATCCACAGCTGGGCTCCGTGTTAAAGGCAGAGTTAAAGCCATGGTTGGCGAAAAAAAGGGGAACAACTGATTGAAGAATGCAAAGTGTTGTTTTAGCTAAATTGGGCCATAGGAAGATTAAGAACCCAATCTTCATGATCCGCGGCAGTGTAACACAGCAGGAACTGCTCCAAACGCTGGTTCACTCGTTCAGTCTGTCCATCTGATTGGGGCAATAGGCAGTTGAACGTCAGGGGCGAATCTGAAGAGTCTTATACAACTCTTCCCAAAAGAAGGAGGTAAACTTGGGGAACTGGTCACTGATAATTTTTTGGGGAACCCCATGAAGCGCGAACACATGAGTGATGAAGAGCCTAGACATCTCAGCCGCAGTATTGTAGTTCTGTAAGGAATAAAGTGGGAGAACTTTATCTAACGGTCCACCACCACCATGATGGCGTCATAACCATTAGAGTCAGGTAATTTCACATTGAAATCCACTTATAGGAAGGTCCAGGGCCCATCTGCCTTCTGGACTATGTACCAACAACCCCACTAAAGGTTGACGATTTGGTTTCATTTTATTGCAGATCAAGCATTCTTTATAATACCATCTCACCTGAGCAGGCAAGCTCTTCCAATTTTAAGTGCATTGTATTAACTCCAAGGACTTTGCTTTCCCAGGATGACCAATGGTGAGTTCATAATGATGGTTGTCACGATTCTGATATGACTGGACGATAAGCCCTAAGTTGTGATGGTGGAATGGATTGGATCCATCAATTTTACTATGAGTAATGATTAATTGAGTGCCTCGATGTAAGGCAATATTAGGTTATTACGAAATTGCATCAAATTAGGTGACGTTGAAATTAAAGAATAAAGAATTGATGGAGCTAATGAGATATGGCGAATAAAAAACTAAGCCGTATAAGTGGTAGCAACTAAAGTTGCTACAATATAGACAAGACAAGATGATCAAGGAAGTTAGTTGTTAGTAGTTTTCAAGTGAGTGTAACAGCAAGAATCTGCTGTATTGAAAATATTAAATAAAAGAGAGTTGAGGGAGAAAGTGCTCCATATTTATTTATTTATTTAAAAGTTTATTATGTTGTGTCAAGGACAACAATTATCATATCATTGGTCCTAATTGCTCAGTGGGTCAAACCCTGTGAAAAATCTGAAGGCGTATCTCTCCAATACCGCTGATTTATAACGGTTGTGCTCACTACAGGGGGCCCATTGGTCAATCACAAATCCAACAACTTTTCCTCAGTCTCTGGCCATGTTCTATCAGGCTTGCTCTGGCAAGGTGTCTTTTCAAGATGCCGCAACCATTGAATATGCAGAACTCAAGCTTGCCTTAGACGCTGTGCTCCAGTGGAAAAAGGAGTTTCTACAGGAGGTTCATATTGATAAGCTGCCTCCATTTGATCGCAATTGGAACATCCATGATTTTTAAGCAATTTGAGTTTGCAGTAGAAGGAGCTTCAGATTGGCGTAAAGCCAAATAATTAGATATCCACTTTGGATGTCAAAAGCACTGACTAAGTTGTTTGCTATCTTCCCGCCAGTTCCACTACCTATCAAAGGGTGAAAGATACTGTGTAGTGGTTACTCGGAGGAACTATGAAAATGGCACAGCAGAAGGCTGAATTCTTAACCATTGGGTTTCAGCATAATGTAACCATCCTCGCATTTGCTGATCGCTTTATAATGGAAGCCCATGTGTTAATTGGGGCAGGAATTTTAACCGAATCAGATGTATGCACAGCATTGACCTCCACTGTGAAACCATACCGTGAGCTTTTCAATACCATAACTCCATATTTAGAAGTTGGTATCCCTTTTCTTAAACTTGTTCAAATCTTGTGCCAGTTATCTGCTACCTTCCCTCCAACCAACATAGAGTGATCCATATCCTCTCCGCTGCTGGACCTTCTTATTCAAGGAAATTATCTCTTCCAGTTCAGCGTCCATTTAGTAAACCCCAGCCTTATTATCATCACACGCCTCATCTTGAATGGAGTTGCCACCAGAAGTTCAACTATTTAGGAAGGGTCTGTTTACGCTGCTCAACCCCAGCCTAAACTTTTAAATGGACTATTCTACAACAATCATGGACGCAGATCTTAAAGGATTAATTGTTTCTTGTGTGGTTGCTCTGGGCACTTGGCCAGAAGTTGTCTTCATTGTCAGGTTCATTCCCTACCGCAGGGACAGTACAATCAGGGAAAAGTCAGAGCGGAGTAGAGATGGGACTCTCTACTTCCGCTATTCTAAAGAAAACGTCCCACTTGAACCTATCCCAGTACACCCAGTGGAAGTTCCCCAGTATGACGATGCCTTTCTATATCAGCAGCCAGTTGGAGGGGTGAATGTGCTGACACAAGCAAAATTTATGGACAAGGTGGAAGCAGGCCCCCAGAAGCAACCAAAGCCTTATGCCTGTCATATATTTTATCAATCTTCTACTGATGAACCAGATCAATATGCTGATGCGCTTCTCTTAAAAGAGGTGAATGTGGCCCTCCCTGTGAAAGCTATTGCTAAAGAATACCCTAAAGCTGGGGAGGGTATTATGAGCTTCCTTGGAAAAAGTGATGCGTTAGTTGTCCATGTTATAAACAATCAGAATGCATCTTATTATGAGTGCACTTACTGTGACACTGTTGTAGCAAAAACCTGAGTTCATGCAATAATCAATATGGGTGCCCCAATAAACATAGTGTCCACAAAGTTGGTGGCAAGTCTGGCATTGAAACCTGACGTGGAACATCATATGGTGTATGGGACTGCAGGCGCGGAAAGCACGGTCTCTGAAGGAGTGTACAGCGCACTACCTTTGCGATTCAGTTCAATTATCATTTTAGCCCCAGCCATAGTGCTACCAAACAATAACTATGACCTTTTAATCGAAACTGCTTTTATGCGCTACTTTGGGGTTGTTGTTGATATAAATGCAGAGACATTTGAAATTCTGGGGCAGCGGATCCCAATCTACTTCATTTCTAGCGGAATGCCAAATGATCTGGTACACATGAATCACATTAACCTTACATATGGTGATGGGGTGGTTTTAGTTTGCTATCATCAACTTAAGCACAAGACACAGGCCCTTATTCATCAAATTTATAAATATCAAGGGCTACCACTTAGAGCTGCGGGCCCTATATCCATTCCCTCTGGACACCAAGTAATCATAAACACTGAGTTAAAGGTGGAAGTGCCGCTGGGCTTTATGGGGAGGTCATTGGGCCTTATAAGCAATCACGGCTCAATCCCAACGTGGCCCCAGGCATTATACTGCTGGGACATGGGAGATCAAGGTCTTAGTAGCAAATCTTCAGATTAAACCAATGATAATCCGCTGACACCAATTAGTGGCATACTTACATTTCATCTCAGTTGAAGAGGTCCTCCAGGTTCATGAGCTTGGTTTGTTGGATAAATTTGGCCTGCCCATTGAAACACAGACCGGCATAATGGCAGTTGTACCGCATGAAATTTTAATGGGGCTAACGGAAGACCAAAGAGATCAAGTGGAATCCTTATTTCAAAAATATAAAGAGATCTTTGCTGTTGATGATCACGATTTAGGGTGCGCTCAGGGATTTGTTCATAGGCTGGACACTGGGGATCATCCCCCATTAGGTCTCAGCCAATCCGCCAATCAAGGGCAGCTGAAGAAGTTGTCAATGCAGAGATTGTAAAGCTGTTAGTGCGGGAATGCTTGAGCCATCTAAGAGTCCATGGGCATCACCTGTCTTAATTGTTAAGAAGAAGGATGGTACTAACTGCGTAGTAATTGACTACTGGAAGCTTAATAGTATCTCCAAAGAAGGACTCATACCCTCTTCAGTGGATTGATAATGCACTGGATCGGTTAGGTGAAGCTTTTTATTTCTCAGAAATGAATTAGATATCTGGTTATTGAAAAATTGAGTTGCCCCCAGTGGAACAAGAAAAATGCGCAGTAATCACATCCAAAGGGATTTTCCAACCAACTTGTATGCCACAAGGACTATGTAATGCCCCAGCTACATTCCAACGAGCAATAAACTATTATGGGTGATTTGAAGCTGTTGTGTGTACTTGTGTACCTCGATGATATTAATTTCTTCTCTCGCACATTCACTAAGCACCTTACCCATCTAGAAGAGGTATTTCACCAACTGGCTGAGGCCAATTTCAAGATCAAGCCCAGGAAATGTCACTTCTTTAAGGATCAGTTAGAGTAACTCGGTTCTAAGGTGGATGCTATTGGGCTGAGACCCCAACCAGCCAAGGTGGAAGCTATTCAGAAGATGACTAAGCCAGCTATTAAGTGGGACACTCTAATGTTTTTGAGAATGGTGGGTTATTACTGACGCTTCATAACCAATTTCAGTTGCATCAGAGGTCCGCTGTTTGAGATGCTAAAGAAGGATGCCATGTTTGAATGGACGGAATGGCGCCAATGCGCCTTTAATACACTTTAAATGGCACTAATTAGTGCGCCTGTGTTAACTACCCGAACTTCAAAAAGGAACTTATTGTACAGATGGATGCATCTCTTTCCTCTGTGGGGGCATCTTGTCACTAAAAGATGATGAAGGGGAGGAGCACCCAGTGGCGTGCTGCAGTCAAAGCCTGAATAGCCATGAACATAATTATACTGTGACCAAGAGAGAGTGATTAGCAATGATCTATGCGTATAAGCAAAGAGTCTACCTGCATGGGGTAAAGTTCAAAGTTGTAACAGACCACGCGTCATTACGCTGGCTGCAGAACCTCAAAGAACCTGAAGGTCATTTGCTCAATGGGATCTTAAGCTGTAGACTTATTATTTCAAGATCCTTCATTGGCCAGGAGTAAAGCATCAGAACGCTGAATGTTTATCTCAATTGCCAACTGTTGCGTTGATGGCGGACCTCAGCGATGTGATGTCTGAAAAGATGCTCAGTGGAAAGTATGATGACGAACCACCCCAATTAATCAAAGCATTAAATGAGATGCGAACAAATACTTTCCAATGGAATGGGGAAATGTACAAGCGGATTGGCAATTCTATGGTGAATTTTCTGTGACCCTCAGCCTGGCTTGGAATTATTATGAGCGCCCACAAGGCAGTCAGTCATGGTGGGGTGCGCAAGATGATGGAGTTGTTGCGCCCTTGGTACTATTGGGAAAGTATGAACTTCATTGTTCTAAAAACCATTTCTTATTGCCATCAGTTCCAAGTGGAGAAACCATTCCGCCATAAGACTTCGTATCAGGTAGTGAAACCCTATTTTGCTTGGCATACTGTTTCCCTAGATGTTGTTGGTCCCTTGTCAACAGGAGAAAACTGGTGTAAGTACATTCTTGTGGCTATCGACCACTTGACCTGGTGGGTTGATGCAAGGGCAATATGAGATTTGGGGGCAGTTACAGTGGAAAGTTTGTGATGGAGTGCATTATTCAGAAACATGGATGCCCTCAGTTTATTCTCACTGATAATGGAACCATTTTCACCTCGCACATCCTCTCCAAACTGAATGAGCTTATGGTTATCCGTGGGGTGCTAACGACCCCATAACACCCTGAATCTAATGGAATGGTCAAACGAGTGAATGGGACTCTAGTGAATATCCTGCTAAAATTAGTAATGGATCAACCATCTGATTGGAGCTCTCTCCTTTCCACTGCCATGTTCGCCTATATCATTAGTTACCATTCCGCCATGGGGAAGTGTCCCTTCCAACTTCTATACATCCTAAACCCTGTTCTTACAGCGTTACTTTATTCATGTGTGGAAGACATTAATGAAGTGGAATTCCACCGTTATTTGACTAACCTTGCAAACATTCTGATCAAATTGCAAACTGAAGCATATTCTTTCAGCTTAGCTAAGAAGATCAGGAATCAGGCCACTGATCAGGTACGTTGAAGAGGGTTAGCACAGTTCAAGGAAGGCGATATGGTTCTTTTCCATGACCAACATGGATTCGGCTGGAAACACAAGTTGGCCAGTATTTGGATTGGGCCATTTGAAGTTATTGAAAAGACAGTTGTGGATGAATATACTATCAAGGACCCCGCTAGCAGTCAGATCATCAACCAAGTGCATGCGAAGTTCCTCCATGCGTTGTAAGTCCTGGGGAACGTCCTCTGGGTGTTGACCGGGACAATATCCCATTTCCAAGTAAGAAGGCACCAAAGAGGATGTCTGTACCCCTCGTTACTCAGGGCGATCTTGCTCACGTAGTAGATGAGTGCTGGGTAACAGATCTCCCACTTTGGATCCCGTTTCCAGTACCCACACTAACCTCAGCAGAACTGGTATGAGGAATTAGTGAAATTTACACTAAGATCGCCAAAATAAAATTGATTATAACCAATTCAAGTGGCAATCCACCCGATGCTCAGATTTTAAATGGTCAAAAAGGTATGAAGACTGATCTATTGGCTGTAAATGCCTGACGGTTGTGATTCAATTAACATGATGATTGGAAAAAATCTCTCCCCTCCTGAATCCAGCAGGCATCACCCCTGATGGGCAGCTTCCTGCTGACAAATTAAGCGTTACACCCAATGCAATGCCATTGACCAAATGAATGGCCCAGTGACTGAGCATGGGAAGGTTGGGCGTCCCAAACCTGTTTCCAACCAAATGGGTCCACCCTTATGTGGGGTGGCCTTAAGGGATTCCCACCGCTTGTCAGGCTAAACACTGTCATGTCAACTGTCAGAAATGTTGTCAAGCTTTGGTTCAGGCATTTAAGGTTGAACTGACAGCAACTCAGCCCGCCGCCAAATTTTGCAATGATGGTTCCCAAGGAACTAACCTGCCCATTCTGATTAATTCTCCAGTTAGGTCAAGTTTGAGGGACCTGATCCCAGCTTTGCTTTCCCCCAAATTGACTGCTATTTAATTAGTTGCACGCACTGAGAAAATTGTTGGTCAATTTTTCTTTTCTAAATTTCCATTAAAATTCTTCCCAAAAATTAGTTTTTACATGTCAAAAATCACTTTGCCTTATCCGCTGATGTTCTTGTACCCCTCAGGTTAATGGCTGTGTGCATCTGGTACTTTATTTTGTGCCTATATAAAATTCTGGCTCACCGGCAGATATTAGTGGAACTCTTTCCTGGTTCCATATTCATCATATCAGCAGCAGTGCCCCGGGCATTCTGGTTTTCTGTATGGATGCTCTGACATCTGGGCTGGCAGGCCAGTCTAATTCTTACTTGCTGTTTGCCTGACATGCATATAGGCAATAGGAGCCTTATCATCCAGTCAAAGGGGGGTTAATGTCGCGATTCTGATATTACTGGACAATAAGCTCTAAGTTGTGATGGCGGAATGGATTGAATCCATCAAGTTTACTATGAGTAATGATTAATTGGGCGCCTCTACATAAGGTAATATTAGGTTATTGAGAAATTGCCTCAAATTAGGCGATGGTGAAACTAACGGATGAAGAATTGATGGAGCCAATGAGATACGGTGACTTAAATTATTAAGCTGTATAAGTGGTAGCAAACTGAAGTTGCTACAATATAGATGAGACAATATGATCAAGGAAGTTAGCTGTTAGTAGTTTTCAAGTGATTGCAACAGTGAGAATCCGCTGTAATGAAAATATTAAATAAAGAGAGTTGAGGGAGCAAGTGCTCCATATTAATTTATTTTTTATAAAAGTTTATTCTGCTGTGTCAAGGATAACGATCATCATATCATTGATCCTAATTGCTCTTTGGGACAAACCCTGTGCAAAATCTGTCGGTATATCTCTCCCATACCTCCAATTTTATAACAATGGTCCCAGATGATTTTCAGGCGCAGAGGTCCAGCAGGAACCCATAGGCACCCCTGAAACCACACCGTCTCCTCCTTTACATGATAACCCCTGTATAGATCCACTTAATTTAATAGCTCAAAGCAAGTACCATAGGATATTCAGCTAATAGCGGCTGAGAAAGGACCACCTTTTCTGAACATACTGTATTCCTCCGCATTGTCCAGAGGTGCAAGCGCTGGCTCATTAGCTGGGGAGGAGGAACTTGAGACAAAATTTTATTTGGTGAATCATCACCTTGTGTTATACCTTCTACCTCCTTTGGATCATTCGCTAAAGCAGAGTTGCAGCTAAAGCATCCGCCAAACCATTCTCCTTGCCCTTGGTGAACTCATATGGAAATGCAAATTGGGCAAGGGTCTCATGCCAACAGGTCTGCCATAGGGTTAGGACATGAGGGGCGCAGTAGTACATTAAGGCATGGTGATCTGTACGTACACAGAAAGGTTGGAAGGAGCCATGCAAGTGGTGACGCCAATAAGTCAGCGTCTCCTCCACTGCTAGTAGCTCTTTGTCACAAACGGCGTAATTCAACTCAGGAAGAGACATTTTACTAGAAAAATATCCCACCGGATGCTCTATCCCATCTTCACCTACTTGTAACAAGGCAGTCGCTATGGCAAAGTTGGAAGCATCAGTAGACACAATGAACTCTTTGGAAGAGTCAGGATGTTGAAGGATGGTCGTGGACAACAGGGTGCACTTCACACCTTGGAAAGCTTCCTCCAAAACGGGGACCACTGAAGCACCTTTGCACCGCTAGCCTTATATAAGGGTGCTGCCACCTCTGAAAGATTGGGTTTGAACTTCTTGAGGAATGTACACGTCCCCAAAAAGCTCCTCAATTCCTTGACTGAAGTGGGGGTGGGCCACTCATGAATAGTTTTCTCCTTATCTGGAGTTATCATGTGTCCTTGGTCAAACTTGACGTTGCCCAAAAAGGTGACCTGGGACTTGACAAGTTCACACTTGCTGATCTTTAGCATAAAGCAGGGTGCCCTTAACCTCTCCACCACTTGCCAAAAGTGTACCGCATGAAACTCCTGATCAGGGGAAAACACCAGGATATCGTCCATGTAGGAAAGCGCGCATACCCCTAACAAGTCCCCCAACGCTGCATCAATGCAGCGTTAAATGATGGCAGGGGCATTCTTAAGCCCAAAGGGCATGACCCAAAACTGGAAGGTACCTTTTCTGGTATGGAAGGCAGTTAACCACTCTTGTCCCTTTTTAATCCAAATCTGATTGAACGCATTGAGGCAATAAAGCTTGGAAAAGACCTTAGCCTTTTCCACATAGCACGCAATCTGAGAATCCTAAGGGATGTGATGTATATCTGGTACAGTGACGTTGTTGAGGTTCCCATAGTCTACACATGGGCGTAGAGTACCATCAGCCTTCTCAACACAGAGAAGTGGGTAGCATACAGGGGAGGTACGCTGAAAAATCGCGCCTTTGGCTAACTACTCTTTCACCCACACATCTAACGCCTCTTCCTCCTGGAAATTCAGTGGATAAATAGGGGAAGAAATCTGCACCAGACTACAGTGAGTTTGAAGTCGCAGTCATACTCAGAATGATCAGGTAGTGCGTCAGCTGATGCTGCATCAAAGGAAGATTTCAAACCTCCAAACAAGAAGGTAGTGGAAACACCTCGGTGGGCTTCAGCATAGAGGCAAGGCTAAGGGTGTGAAGGTGGGGCCAGTGGGGCAATTCGCCCTGAGCGTCAGCCTCAGACAAAGGAACAACTTATGTGCGACAAAATTTTAACGTTAGGGATAGGGTATTTTCTTTTCAGGTTGGTTTTAACGTCAAACTTCCGCCACCACTCCACACCCAAAATGATATGGTACAAGAGGTTTTTGATAGCTTGGAAGTGATTGGACAAGTGAGACTTGCCAAACTGATAGTCCACTGTCCCAACGACCTTCAGAGTGGGAATACCTTGGTACACCCTCCCCTAATCATACCACCTGGCAAGTAACTCAGCCTAAGTAGTCGGCTAGGCTCAGGTCCATAAAGTTTTCAGTGGCGCCAGTATCCACCATAATAGTGGTGCAGAATTTCAAAAAGGGGAGGAAAGGATAGCTTTCAGTAGATAAGACCCATAATGGTCTTTATTTAAAGCTGAAAATGCCAGTAAATCACCCAAAATTCCTCTGCTGGCTCGAGCAAGCCTTCAGGGTATGCTTTGGAATCATAGAGGGTGGAGGAATAGTTGGCCACTCTTACTACTGAGGACACATATCCCACCTCACCTTCTGCAGGTGCATATACTTTATATTTTTTAATACGAAGTTCTTATTCCACTTCCCAAATGCCCCAGATCATGGTAGGGGTCAAACGTGGGTTCTCAGGGGTAATCTGATATACAGGAATAGGTTCCTCCTCTAGGCCATAAGAGCTAATAAACGATTCAGAGGTAGAGATAAGGTTTTTGTTATAAAACACATTTTTTGATGTGAACGACCCTATTCCCCTAACAGCAACGAAGTGCCCAATGTTATCCAAGGCCAACACCCCCAGGCCCATCTGCACTGATTCTGCCGGTATCATCTGAACGTGCTGCCAAAGTAAACCCCATTTGTTTCAATTGAATTTATAAATTTTGGCGGAAAGTCAGGGAATCACAACTTTGGACCTAGAAGCATCCGTATCCACCAGGTACAAACATGAAGGGTGGGTACTTCACAGTTAGAGGCAGCCAAAATAACACCGAGATGCTCCAAACTTTGGGAAAAAGAGGAAACAGTGGTGCGGCTGACCATGGCTGAAGCCCACAGCTGGCGCCCACTATTTACGCTTTGGGGAAGTCTCACATGGAAAATGTTTTTGCACATAAATATAAGTTGTTGGGATCATCTAGTACTAAAAAATATAAGTGGTTGGTCAACTAAATGTATGGAGAGTGTCTATAACTCTCCTGTTTCCAGAGTGGAAGTGCACAGTACACAAGCCCAACGCCAGGAAACTAGCCAATAGTACAAAAGTTACTAAAGCCCCGCAGAGGGTGCTAGAGCTCAAGTAACTTAGGAAGGAAAGGTTATCCCTAAGAGGTTTAACCAAACAAGAGCGAAGCAGTGCACGGAGGGGTAAGGTTGAGGCGTTCTAGGTTGGAGGATACCTGAGCGGCCCAACGGTGCACTGGCGGATAAAACTAGGATAGTACAGATTATATGGTTAATGATTCACAAGACCTCCTCAAAGAGGTCTGCGAACAGGAATATCCAGGATAACATAATGGAAACGGTGTACTAAAATGGGGATTTTTATTTATGGAAAAGTCAACCAACAAGGAATGTTGGTCATGAAAATCAAATTTAAAGATTTTCAGGGTAATTTGGGGTTTGCCAAAGTGGTCCTAAGCACTGATTCACTAATAGGCAAACGCTTTCATCTAAATTAGTAGAATACACCAAAACTGACTTCACTCAAGTAATCAATAGAAGTTATATTCTACCCAAATGCGTTGTTTCATAAATGGAACTGGTTTCAAACCCCCATTCCTCAAGCAACTGAATCAAACAATCATTGTTAGTTGAATAAATCGTTTGTTTTAATTCTTGGGCCAACGCAAGGGGCTGGGCGTTATGCACCTCATTTGTACCAACCTAGGCATATTTGGTTTGTACCCAGCGTTGGTCTAATGTGTGCTTGAGGTCGGGGAGGGCCTGTAGCTTCACCTTCTGGGACTTCTGACGCCCAGCCTTATCCTTAGTGTTGGTGCCCACTATTATGTCATTTAGCCATGAAAGGTGAGGGAATCTTCTTATTTCTTCAGTTATACAAGAACAACTTATGGATTAACATACAAGCAGAAAGCTCACCATGTTTGTTGATGCATTAGTAGAAAAGCGCAGAAGGTGCTTGGAGCCACTCTTTGACCCACCACACCTGGGCCAAAGTTAAGGAAATTCTAATTGCTGAGTATGGAAGTGCACATGAAATTTAAAACCAAAAACAAGAGCTCATCTTTATGAGAATGAGGAAGAATGATTAGGTAGAAAACTATAAAAACTATTATTACTTTGAAGCTCAACAGATTTAGACGGTTGTATATTTAGATTTAGTCAGCACAAAGACTTTTTTATTTAGCTTATATAATATCCACACCTCCTAATGCACATGAACTTGGCTGTAAAACCCACTAAATCTCTGATGGCCATTAAGGAGACCTTGATTAGTTTTAAAGTTTCTTATAAACCAGAGTTATGACTTCAAAATCATTAACTAACATCGCCCTTACCAAAAGGCTGTTACATTATATCTGCTATATGAATAAAGTGAATCCAGATAAATGATTTTTTAATTTCCTAGAGGTGACCTGCTTTAGAATTCTAGCTTTTTAAGGGTGACACTTGGTAGAAGAATAGCTTCTGAGAGGCGATGGCTAGCCACTTATGCTTTAGTAGGGTCTGTGCAGTGGTTGATATTCTGGCTTGAGATTGCTAACACTATTGTTGAGAGTATGAAAATAAGCATGAAAATATGCCATAAATTAAGACTAAAGAAGTATTGGATCTAACTTTACTAGGTCAAAATTCCTAGATACTTATAGGGTGCAAGGGAGAGTTAAAGCAGAGAACGTGAGAAGTCATCCTTGATCAAGAAATTTACTTCTCATTTTAGCAGGAGGGTTGAGCAGCAGCCATCTCCATACATCAACGTCTGGGTTGTTTATCCCATTGCTCTGGTACTTTGCAATTGCGATTCTGAGTATTGATATGTGTTTTGCCCAGGTTGGCAGTCAATGGCACCATCATAATTGTATCTTGTGATAATTCTTGAACCTCATCTTCTAGTTCTTGACCAAATGGGGCATAAACTATAAGATGTCAATTTATCCAGTTCAGGGTGGCTTGATCTCAGATGGGGTGCTTAAATGGTTCGATATTTTAATTTTTGATATGTTTGGATAGTTCTCCATTATGAATGCTGACAGTGCCCCTTTAAGATCTTTTCAGAGTGGTACATATGGCCAGAGGAACCCATCATAACCCCTATATATATCTCAATGTCCTGGATGACATTAGCAGCGAAATATTTGGAACCAGCCTTGTATAGTACAAATATGGGCTCAATCAAGATGTGTCAAATTTCGTGGGTCGCTCACTAGGGCAATGATAATAAAATAAAATGGGATCTCAATCTAAAAGTGGTAAGATCTGTTAATGGGCATTGATTAACGCTGTCTCCTTTGTAGTGGTTGTGACAATCCCTTGGATAAAAGTGCCTATAGTCTGATTATTTTTGGCCAGTGCCCTCATAGTTAATTTGTCAGTTTTGTGGAGTGGAGAATTCTACAAGTGGTTGGGAACTTCTTGGTAGTTAGAGATCTCTCCATTTCAGGGCTTGGAGTTGTGACATCTAGATTAAGAGATGAAATTTATCTAGTAGGCTAGCAAAGTAGATGGTAAAAAATGATTTACCGCATGGATTTAGTGACTCACATCTTATGAAGGATAGATACTTTTGTACAGTTGCTCATTCTACTGATTCACTAGTTGAAAGATTATAGGTGACAGTGAAGTGTTGAATGGTACTAATTAGTGAAATCAGACCTTGAACAATTGGGATGTAAAAATTAACCTGTTGTTAGAATTTAAGACCCTTAGGCAACCATGTTGTATAAAAAGAACAAAAAAACTTTTAGGGCCATAGCCTTTGCAGTGGCGTCAGGTACAGAGATAGACTTGACCCACTTGGTTAGGTGGTCAGCGGTAAGTAGGATGTAGCAATGGCCATGGAGACCCAAAGATAAGGGTCTTACAACATCCATACTGACCACACTGAATGGCGACGAGGGAGCCACATCTTTATTCTGATACTAAAGGCCTGGACAATCCTGCGTCCTGCAAGTTAAATAAGCTTTCTAATATCTTGTATATGGGTTTAAGAATTCAGCCAATTAACTTTGTTTCTTCAGCCACCCATACATCTTATTGACTGCCTCATGTTCCACGCTGGAGTGGCCTTTGAGGATAACTTTAGCTTGATAAGATCGTCTCACTTAAGGTGATAATTTCCCATCAATAAGTTTGTAGAGCATCCCATCCTTATAATTTGTATCCATCGTCATAGACTACAAATCTTATTTTTTTCAGGTATCTACAACTCCCACTTGTCTGGCTGACCAATCAAATTGTACAAACAATCCTCTTCAGGTACAAGCACACCCAAAGCCAGCATTATTGACAACCCTTCCACATATTTGTGGGTATAATAGCACAATGAACAATAATAAAATCAAAAACTCTGTATCTGTAGAGCCCATATTGTGAGTCTCCCATCAGAATCTTTCACCTGTTGGAGCCATCTGAGGAGGCGTGATTAGTGACAATATTGAAGTGAATTCCATATGTTAGGATTAGAAATGCTTGTGGCAAAAAGCATGATGAAGAAATCCTGTTTAATGATGCTGTAATTCTATTTTGGCGTAGGATAGGGGTTCAATAAAATAAGCTACCAGTTAGTTTACTTGCTGTTTGTCTATCTAAGACAAGATGGCACCTACAGCCACATATCTAGCATAAGTACTAGTGCAATGTATTGATAGAAATTTGTATGAAAAAGGATAGGCTGGGTAATTAAGGCTGTCTTAAGGAGGTTAAAAGCTTGGTCTTGCTAAGAATTCCACAAAAAAGGAACGTTTTTCTGAAGCAGGTAGACTATAGGCTCTCAAGGTCAGTGAACCGCGGGATGAATTGCCTGTAATACCCCACCATCCAAAGGAACACTTGGATGTCCCTAAGAATACAGAAAGGGATCTTTTTCTTGACGGCAATGGATTTGTTGGGTAAAGGTTGGATCCTTTTTTGGTGACTTTATTCCTAATAATTTCATTTCAGGCTGGAAAACGAACAATTTAAAGTATTGATCTTCAGAGACGCATGTCTAAGCCAATTAAAATAATGATGAAGGTGTTCTAGGTGCCCATTGAAAGTTTTGGAAAATAGGGTAATATTTTTGAGATAAACTAAAACACGCAATAACTTCAGGTCACCTAGTAGCCCATCCATAGTCCGTTGAAAAGAGGCTTGGGCGTTGCACAGACTATATGGTATTTGTGTTAGCTCATATAATCTTTTGTTTAAAATTAGTGCGCATTTGGCTTGGACCTTAAGAGCAAGCTTGATCTTCCAGTACTTGCTGGTAAGATCCATTGCCAAAGATACAGAGCTCCAGCTAGGGGTGTAGTGATCCATCTTTTAAAGCAATGGATAGCTGTCCTCTTTGGTTACTAAATTAGGCTTGTAGTAATCCATGACAACTTTGTGACTTCCATCTTTCCTTCAAACAAAGGATAGGTATGAAGACCATAGGCTTTGTGAGGGCACCAGCATTATTGACGTTAATAACTTCTTGAGCTCTTTAGAAACTTGATCTTTTACAACCTTATTTCCATTAAGGACGCAATCAGATGGGATGAGCATATCCTGTTTTTACATTGTATACAACCCTTTCATTTTTCAAAGTCATATTCAGAGGGTGGAAAACAGATTGGTATATTCCTCTAGTAGCTTATCAACCTTCTTCCTTTGTTTAGTAGTCAAAATTTCTCCAAATAATGTCAAAATTAGTGTACTAGGGGGAGTGTTAAATTTGGCGCTTAGGCGTCATATGAAGATGCACAGGTTGATAAAGATCATCAAACCAGATAATCTTTGAGTACAGAAACTGGGTTTAACATAACTAAAAAAAACTCAAGTTTTAATAGGGCCTTTATAAATTAAAATAAAAGATTACGTTATAAAATCTTATACTGCAGTGGCTCTGAGGCTCGCTATAGTACACTTAACAGTTGACTAAACTAGCTACCAAGGAAAACCGACCCTTTACAGATGCAATCTCACTAGGATATTCTCTCTTCACTAGAGTTCTCATTGGTGCATATCATGGTTACTACAAAGCTCTTAAGTGTGGTAAGCTTTAGGCACAATATACAAATTAGGCCAAGCTAGCAAGTGAATAGGGCTTGGGCATTTCAATAATAAGCTTAATGTGACAATTGTATCAAAATACATGGATGTGATCAAATTTGCAGCGGATAGCCATAATAATTATAAAGGACCCTATTACCAAAGTTTTGCGCTGATGTGGGGTGAGATAACATAATAAACTGAACTTTGATAGGAGGCAATAAGGCAATTGAGGATATGGCAGCAATGGTCAATGATTATAGAAACAAGAAAATTTCTAGCAGGGTTTAGGGATTTGATTAATAGTAAATTGATAATTGCTCACTACATATAAAACTGTGTAACATGGGGTAAAACGATTACTCTGAACTTCTCAAATATTTTATCTTGTTATTAGACAAAGTAAAAATAAAAAAAATTAAAAAAATATATCCCAGATGTTTTTCAAATTAATCACAACATCCCCCTCATTTGACCAAACAATGAGTAGAAAAGATGAGTGGGGTTCAGGTGAGCTATTAAGAACTCATGGCCATAAGGCTGGAGTGCGGTAATATTTATTAAAAAACTTACCATGCACTAAATTAATACGTTAGCCCTTAGTGAGATTCTCTAAAGTGTAGGCATCTGTAAATGTCTTTCTATAATCTCAAAGTGACCTTTTCAAATGTGATCTAGCTTGATAGGCCTATAAAGCTATGTTTATCATATTACTGGATCAATTACCCTTTGCCAAAAGTAGATAAGGTCTGGTGGGCCTCATTATCACGTACTATAGCTTTTAATTTATAAGCAGTTCATTGGAGTATGCAGCTTTGTAGCTATTTAAAGTTTCACGTAAACTTATCAGGGTATTGCTAGAACTCATGCTCTCTTTTTTAACACAAAAAAAAACAAAAGTTGGGGCAATGCGGGCTGCTTCCTATGAAGTAAGGCAAACAAAGAGTGCCCTGTGGCTGAGTGATACGCAATAAAATATACAAATATGACGAAAAATCAGGAAAAATTACAACTGAACGCTTTGCCTGTAATCAACATATGTAAAATACCAACAAGAGACCCTTAAATTCATTTGATGGTGCTGTTGGTCTCAGGGTGATAGATTGTAGATATTACCACATTTACCCCCATTAAATCACTAAGCTTAGTGATTATTTAGGACATATAGTTAGTCCCATTATCCTTTGAAATATACTGGGGCAACCATGCTGATACATTATATTCTCCAAAATAAACTTAGTGGTGGTCATCACGCCCAGGTCCACAATTGCTTTAGACTTGTAAGAATCCAGCTTTGGGGCGCTTGATGGTGCTTAAACCACTGGATCCCACAAAGAATTAATAAAAATTTAATAAAAATGTACTAATAAAGAACTTGGGTCTTATGAGTTTTGATTAGTAAAAGGGGAAAAAGAAAAAACGATCCCATCAATATCCACCTGATCTGTATTTAACTGATTTTGAGGGTTGGGGGAACTCGAGGATAGTTTTAGAATAGCTTCAATGCATTCCAAATTAGGAAATATGTTAAACTCTCCTATCAGATCATGGAAATTATGAGCTACTTTTTTGGGAAACGCTATTTGGTGTTTTGGGGCAGTATGTACCCATGCGGTAAGGTTTTAATGAACTTCAACCAATCACCACTAGATAAATTACTTTCACCCCAGGGGACCTTCACCACATCTATAAAAGGGGGTGACCCCGCGTAGGTGTTTGGAAGGACCTGGTGGTGGTCAGGGGAGTACCTGACGATGGTTACCCCAAGGTCCATCATGTGGTCATGGAAATCTGACCATTCAAGTTTTCATTAATTGCCCAAGCAGGTTTCATAATGGGGTTACCTCAATTAATGGGGTTCTGCCATGAATTGGCCAGGGTCTTTTGGCTGATATCCTTGACATTCTCTAAAATCATTCTTAATGGCGTTGGAAAATTGCAAATGGATGACACTTACCTTTTTGGCTGAACTTGACCTAAGACATTCTTATTTTTCAGCTGCAAGGGCAAATGTCTGACATCACCCCACTCAAGAATGTTGGGGGAGAGTAGAGCCGTAGGAAAAGGCCATGTACGCGATTAATGGTGACACCAGTAGCAAGAGATTTGATAGAATACTCGTTTCCTCTCTTGTAAGTGATGATAAAAGGACCCTCCCAAATTGATCCAAGATTACTGCTTCTAGGAGTGATGTGGTTATGGTAGTACAATACCATGTTGGACACTTGGAATATAGGAAGGAGGGTTCAGAACTCATTAGCAGCTTGCCCTTCTTTTTTCACTACTTTTGCTAAATTGGTCATAGCTTTGGATTGGAGTTGGATTATGCGCTGAGTCAATCTTCTCATGACTTTTTCAGGTTCCTCAACTCTAGAGGAGAATACATCCTTAGCTAAGAGGGCAGGTATGCCTGGTTCTCGCCCATACAAGACAAGGAATGGAGACATTTTAAAATTTGGTGATAGATAATCCTGTATGCCATAAGAGCAATGGGTAGAATCTGGTCCCAGTGAAGAGTATCAGAGGAGGCCATTATTTGAAGAATGGAAACCAGGGTTCCATTTGCTCTTTCCACGGTCCCATTTGTGGAGGGGTTATACAGAGCTGAAAAAAGTTGTTGTGCTCCCATAGATGTGGCCAGGATTTTGACTACTCTAGGGGTGAAGTTCTTACCATTATCGCAGAGTAGTACGTGTGGTCAACCATAATGAATGAAGCTGTGTTGATGTAAGAAGGTGGCGGTGGCCTTAGCCATTTGGGCACGAAGAGCCACGGCTTCAACACACTTAGTGAAGTGGTCAATAGCTACTAGGACATATTAGTTTCCACAAGTCTGTGGGAGGGGACCTACCACGCCCAGGCTGATGGTATGGAAAGGCTGTTAGGGGTACTTGGTTGATATTGATATCTAGTCTTAAAACTAGACTGCTTCTTACATGTGAGGCAGGCTTTCTAAATCTTCAACAATAGTTTCCATAATGCCTTTTTCAATGATACCGCTCAAAGTCCACCCATAGGTTTTATTGACCCCTCCATGACCTAGAGTGGAGTAAACTTCTAGGATAGCAGGTACACGTTCTGAGGGCTGAAGGTAAGGTAGCCATTTTGTCCCCACCTGCTTATACAACTTCCCATTTTCAGCTTTGGTGTTATGGGAATGCCAGGCTAAAATCTTTTGAACAGGCCCATCCTCATCTTCCCATTCATTGGGGGTTATTAAGAGGCCATGTAACCTCTCCGCCTCACTATTATCCAAGTGAAGGACTGGTAGCTGAGTCAACACATCAACATTCAAGTGACAGGTTCCAGCACGGTGTTCGATTTTCATGTCATAAGGATGGAGCTTTAGAGTCCAGAGTGCTAGCCGATCAGTAGGATCCTTCATGTTCTGTAATCACTATAGGGATGCGTGATCCATAACTACAGTGAAGATAGTTCTATATAGAAAAGGGCGGTAATGCTTTACAGCTAACAGAACAGCAAAGCACTCCTTCTCCGTTACACTGTAGTTGCGTTCCACCTTTGACAGCGTCTTGCTATAATAGGAAACAGGATGATCTACACCATGTTTATATAGTTGGGATAAAATGGCCCCAACAGCATAGTCCAAGGCATCAGTGAATAAGATGGAGGGTTGTTATAATCAGGGTGCCGTAGAATAGGACGTTGTTGAAGCAGTTGCTTCATTGTTTCAAAAGCGGCCTTTTGTTCAGCACCCCAATAAAAAGGGGTGTTCTTGGTTAGTAGCCGGACAAGGGGCTCACTGAGTTGGGCGAACTTAGAGATGAACTGATGGTAATACCCCATCATACCTATTAATACCTGAATATCCCATAGATTTTTAGGGAACGTCATTTTTGAGATGGCTTCGACCTTGCCCTGAATGGGTTGAATTCCTTCTTGTGCAATTAAGTGGTCAAGGAAATCCAACTTCCTTTGAAATAAGGTACACTTTGAGGGCTTCAACTCTATATTAGACTTACATAACCGTTGAAACACCTCCTTCAAATGATCAAGATGCTCATAGAAGGGTTTTGAGAACACCGTGATGTCATCAAGATAGACGATGACACAAGTTAACTTGAGGTCCTGCAAGATGTGATCCATCGCACTCTGGAAAAAGCAGGTGCATTGCACAAACCTTGGGTTAATCGTGTGGGTTGAAAAATACCAATACTACAAATAAGAGCGCAATTCTCCTAATCTTGAGGAGAAAGGTATATTTGCCAATACCCACTGGCCAATTCCATGGCAAAGAAGAAGTTAGAGACAGAGAGTTGAGCCAGGACATCATCAATGTGAGCAATAGGATAGCTATCCTTTTTAGTGAAGCTATTTAACCTACGGTAATCCATGTCTATCTGATGACCCCCGTTTTTCTTTTTAATTAGTAAGAGGGGTGACGACCAAGGGCTTTGTGAAAGAACGAGTAACCCAGCATCTAATAACTGCTGGAGCTCCGTCCTCATTTGTTGTTCCTCCACCTTTGACTTGCGATAAGGTTTAGACCTAATAGGCTGGGCATCACCCACATAAATAGAGTGGCACCAGCCCTTCATGTGGCCATAGTCGGTATCCAATTTTGAGAAGATGTCACTATATTCGTCCAGAAAGGTATGAACTTATTCCAACTCCTCTGGGGTTAGCTTATCTGAAATATGAACATTGGGAAAGGTACACACCATATTTTCCATGGGTAAGCCCAAATACGCCATAGAGCCAATGGAGCGTATATGTTTAATGTCCTCTACGAGGAGTGGTAGCCTCTGCCAATCTCCTGGTGTTTCCGTATGACCATGTATTTTCCAGTTAAGTTCACTAGAAGAATGATAATTAGCCTCTGATAGGCTGAGTCTAGTATTCTAGGCAAGACACGAGGCTCCAAGGGGCTAACGCCCTCAATACTTACGAATTGCAACAAACAATGATGTGGGATTTGTAGTGTGATTTTAGTGTCAACCAATCTTTGTTCCTCAGGCTTAATCAAGATCTCATCTGCCGCATAGAAAGTGATACCATTCTCAGCATCCACTAAATTGGCTAATTTCTTTGTATTGCGACCAGAAGTGGAATATGGCAAGGTTATAGCTGAAAAAGGGTATTTGACCAGGCAAAGTATTCATGATTGCTGGGTCTTTAATGGATAAGACTAAAGAGACTTTGTAGTTGAGTAACGAGAGGACCCCTTGCTTCAGGTTGATTATTCCTTCATACTCAATCATAAGTTGAGTGCTGATGAGCATATCATATGCGTTGTTATCCAAAGTCACAGCAGGGGCTGATAGGAGAAGCTTCCCAATTTGAATGGAAAGGAAAGAGTATGCCCTATAGCACGGGTATTGTTGGGGCCAGCGGTTCCAAACTCTTGTATGTACTCCAAGTCAGGCGCTAGCTTTATTTTCTTAATAATCTTAGAGGAGATCACCTTAATTGGGGAGCCAGTGTCCAGGATGGCCATTATTCTGACTTCTTGAATGACCACTTCAACCTTAGTGAGGGTTTCTCCAAAGTTAGGTGACAAGAATAAGTCTTCCTTGAGCCGGAAAGTGGAGGTAAGCTTCCAAGCAGTCGTGGGGTATTTATCCAGGATGGATTTCATGGTATGGACCTGCTGAATAGGTCGAATCAAGTTAGATATGAAGTGATCACCATCGCTGGAAGTGTCAATAACTTTGGGAAGCCTGAGAATTTGGCTGAGGTACGTTTCCTCAGGTATGGTGGTCTCATATAATCCTCCAGCACTCAAATGATCAGGAACCCCTACCTCTGTAGGATCTCCCAATATATATTAACCAACATCGCCATAACCCCCCTCAGATTCGTCCCCAAGGGTATTCTTAACAACTGGCAAGGCCACATTAGAGGTAAGAGAGTTGGCCAGAGGGGATGGAATAGACTTAGGGCGTGCATTTAACAGTTTCGCTGGAGTGTTAGGCAAAGCAGCATTAGAGGGCTTTTGTGGGCGTATGGTTGTTACTACCTTACAGGGCTTAGATACATAAGAAGGAGTGAAATACTTTTTAAACGCATTAGGGAGCAGGTTTAGCAGGGAGGAGGGGCACAGATGAGCTCACTCTTCTCTGTTCAACAGGCGGAAGATCCTCAATGGTTAACGCTGAAGGTTTTATCTCAGCGTCACTTGAGTTAACACATAATTGGAAGTCGGTCACTTTCTAACAAAGCCTCTTTAAGGTCGCGGATGTTTTTTAAATGTCGTTTTACTGAGATGACATGTCTGGCTAGAGAGTGTTGAGAGGCTAGCCCAGTTAACAGGGCGGCGATAGCATCCTCAAGGGTAAGCATGTTAGTGGTTGACAACCTTTGCATGGCGAGGTAAAAGCATCAGAAAAGGCAATGGTTAATTCACCTTCAAGCGTACTAAGGCTCATAATGGACTGTTTTTCCCGATATAGACTCTGCTTTGATCAAAATTCAGTTAGAAGAGCCTCCTTCACCTCTGCCCAGGTGTGCAAAGGATTCAGGTAAGGAATTATCATCTCTTGTTCTAGGCGACTTAGAAAAGGAAAGATGTGTTGAACCTTCTGCTTATCCATCACGTCACACATGGCAGCTTCATAAACATATAAGAAAGTAGCAGTACTTCCTTCACCAGGGATGAATTTATCTGTAAAACATGAATTTATTGAACGCCTCTCAAGTTCTTTGAGATAGGATAGAGCGCTTGCTAGTTGTTTTTTTAGAGCAACTAGACGTGATTAAATGTGAAGAGGAAAGGTAGGAGGGCTACTCACGTTTGAAGCCTCCGTTTTTGATAATTTTTGAGGTGTAAAGGGTCCCCCGTAGTGAGCACCAATTTGTAGAAATTCAGCTTAGGGGTGCTCACTGATGCTTACGCCTCTGGATATACAGAGAATTGAATAAAATTTAATAAAAATGTAATAATAAAAACTTGGGTTTTTATGAGTTTTTATTAGAAAAGCGGAAAAAGAAAAAAACGATCCCCTTGATATCCTGTCATGAAAACGGCAGAAGAAGTTTAGAATGGCCTGCCAGTCAGGATGCGTAAGCACCCAAAAAGCAAGCCAGAATGCCAGAGGCATTGCCGCACATATGACTTTGTATGGAGCCAGGCATTGGGAAATGATAAACCGTTGGTGTAGGGCAATAGTGAACAGCAACCTGAGAATGAACCAAATAGAGACAGCCCCAGACACTGGAGGTCTTGATGCAGGGGGTGGTACCACAGGTATAGCTTCTACAAGGTCACCAATGGGCAGGTTTAATTCAACTGGGGAGACAAGGAGGCGGATCCTTACTTGGAGATGGTGGATGTAAGGCCACATGATCCCAGTATATTGTTGGCGAATGTTTGAGATAACTGGGTGAATTGCCAGAAGTATCTAGCTAGCTGAATCAAGTTGACGATGGTAGGAACCATAGTGACCATCAGAACTGGTAAAGCCCATCCAGTATAAGGACTGACGGGCCGCCAGAGAAAAGCCATTGGGAGTGCAGCCAGAGGGATATCAATAAAGTAAAAATTGATAGGTTTGGAGGGCAATTTTTTATTGTAAAGGAAAGAGAAGAAAATCAACCAACAATTTTCTCAGTGCGATGCAACTGATTAAATAGTGGTCAATCGATGTGGGGACAAGATGAGATTAAGAACTTCAATTTTGACCTAACCGGTGAATAATTTGGGAATGGGGACAGATAAGCTCACTGGGAACTGACATCAAGGAATTCAGCGGCAGGCCAAGTTGCTGTCAGTTTGACCTCAAATGATCAACCTGAGGCTTGACTTCATTTCTGATGGTTGGCGTGATGGCGTCTGGCCCAACAAGCAGCGGGAATCCCCCAGGGCCACCCCATGTAGGGGAATTCCCAATTGGTTGTAACAGGAGTGGGATGTTCAACCCACCTATGCCTTGTCGCTGGGCCATTTGTTTGGTCAAAAGCATTGCATCAGCCTCAATGCCTGATTCGCTAGAAGGGAGATTCAAACTATTGTCGATGGTGTCCAATGCTACTACCTGCAAGTCAAGATCATTACCAACAATTTTGAAAGGGGGTTAGTTTTGAAATTGCAGTGTTGCCAAATTGAAACCATCGGCAATTCCAGCTGATGAATCAGTCTTTGTCCCTTTTTGACTATGTGTAATCCAATCATTGGGCTTATTTCCACTCGATTTTGGACCAATTGACTTCATTTCGGCGATTTCAGTGCAAAAGTCCCTAATTAGATGTACTAGTTCTGCTGAGGTGAGTGTGGGCACCGGGGGAGGGATCTTAAGAGGGAGGGCTGTTACCCAGAGCTTGTCTACCACATGGGCGAGGTCGCCCTGGGTAACAAGGGGTACAGCCACCCTCTTTGGTACCTTCTTACTCAGAAATAGGCAAAGAGCCCAATCAACACCTAGAGGACGTTCCCCAGAACTTACATTACCCTTTCCTTTTTCCAAAGGAAGGGCACCACCACAGGGAAACTGCATAAGGGCCACATTCTTGTGTGCCTTGGGTAACTTGATTACCATTACAGTCGGGATTTTTGGGGGGCAGGGAGTTTCAGGGTGAAATTCATAAAATTCTTTGACCAGTTCCATGCAGTTGACGCAATCACAAGCCTTAACCTAACTATTCTCATAAGCTGGATACCCTTTCCAAGCCACAAGATATTGAACAGACTGAAAGGACTTGTGGGATGCCAGGATATTTTCCACTTCGGCCTCTTCCACATTTTTGATAATGATTGGCTCAGGACGGTGGGAACTGTACCCTTAAAGGGTGACAACTGGGAAACGTGGAATATGGGGTGCTGTTTCCAGTGAGCTGGAAGTTTTAGCTTGAATGTACTGTTGCCCAGGACTTCCTCTACCAAATGGGAGCCCAAATGCTTACTTGCAAACTTACTGGAGGGCACTTGCATACACAAATGACGCTATTGAGCATAACATAGGAGCCCAAATGCTTACTTGCAAACTTATGGGAGGGCACTTGCATATGCAAATGACGCTATTGAGCATAACTTAGGAGCCCACCGTTATGTCATGACCTAGAAGTCACTTACGATCTGTGAACCGCTTGTAGTCTTCAATGGCTTTGATGAGGTGTTCCCGCACTAAGGATTGAGTAGATCTAATATGTTCAGCATGATCCGCGGCAGCTTGGATCTCAGGCCACAAGCAGGGTCCAACCAAAAAGGAAGGATTATAACCCAACTTCGCTTCATAGGGAGAAAATCCCGTGGAAGCGTGAGTCCCAATGTTATAAGCGAATTGAGTGAGGGGAAGGTCGTTAGCCCAGGTGTCCTGTGCGGCTGCAGCATAGCAACGCAGGTACTGTTCAAGGACTTGGTTAACTCGCTCGGTCTGTCTGTCAGACTGGGGATGATATGCCGTGGAGCAAAAGGGGTAAATTTTTTAGAATAGATAAGAGTTCACTCCAGAACCGCGCCGTGAACTGTGAGTCATGGTCACTGATGATCTCTTGTGGGAGGCCAAACATCAAGAACACATGGTGCACAAAGAGGCGAGCGGTTTCCTCTGATATAATTATGGAAATACAAGGAATAAAAAGGGAAAGCTTACTGAAACGATTCACCATCACCATCACCACCGTAAACCCATTAGAGCAGGGGAGTTTGATGATAAAATCCATGGACACTGATGTCCATGGACCCTCCGCCTGTTGTAAGGGGTGTAGAAGCCTGTTTCTACTAGAGCGATCTGACTTGCCTGAGCACAAGTAATGCAATCGGCGATCCAGGCCAGAACCTCTTTAGTTTAACCTTCCCAATTGTAGGTCCACTTGATCTAATTGATGCATTTATTATTTCCCAGATGACCGACTGTGGGGGGATTGTGATGTGCGCAAAATACCTCAGTTCTGAAGGGAGGGGGAACCCAACTTTGTGACCAAAAATAAATGAGGCCCTCCACCAAGGAGTAGAGAATGTATTTATGATTTTGGTGGGACAATTGGTCGAATAACTCCACACCCTCAGGGCAGGCCATTTGACTGGCTAAGACCTGAGCAACTAGCAGGGCATCGGGAGCAAGAGCAACAGAAGAGATGACAGGGGGAACAATCAACAAAATTTGAGAGGCAGGAATCATGGTAATGAGGTCCACTTCCTCTGGGTCTGAGGGACAGTAGGTGGGGCTGCAGCTAATAAAATCAGGAGGTACGTTAAGTGCACCTTTTATGAAATCATATATGAAATTGAAATGCACAATTCCTGATAGCTTTGTGCTTGCCAATGCGCCAATTTTTGGAGTTTATGGAAATACAAGAGAGCCTGGTGATCTATGCAAACAGTTAACTCATGTTGATCACCCTGTAACAGATACCTCCAATGAGTTAATGTCCATGCTATGGCGGCCAACTCCTTGATGTTGATGGCCCAAGACTGCTCCATAAAGGTAAACTTTCAGGAAAAATAGGCAACTGGATGTTCCAAGCCATCGTGCTCTTGGAGCAACACTTCCCCCACTGCCACCAAGGAGGCATTACATGCAACAGTATACGGCTTGGTAGGATCTACGTGTTTCAGGACAGGAGGGGATAGAAACACTTTTTTAATCGATTTGAACGCCTGCTGGCATTTGGCAATCCAGTAAAATGGTACATTCTTGCCTATGAGGGGGTGGAGTGGGGCAGCTAACTGGGAAAGAGCCGGGGAAAATTTTTTTAAAAAATTTTGGTTCCCAAGAAACTCCATAATTGTTTCTGAGTTGTCAGGGTAGCCATTCTCGGATAGCAT